>VZTL01032238.1:0-17620 GCA_013400535.1 Scopus umbretta
GCTCTCTTAAAAGTTTGGCAAATACAATTCTTTTTGGTGGGGGACAGTATTCATGTTTTGTAGGGGCTTTTTTAGCTTAGAACCTGTTCTTATAGGTCTACAATCCTGATTTTTTTTAATTCATAGAAATCATTTAAATATATATATTTTTATATATATAAAAACAAGAGAGAACAAGAATTTCTATTATCAAGGCAAATGTACAACTATATAATACTGAAATTTAAACAAAGATTCATGATTGGTACCATAAAATGTCCTCTCAGATCTAACAGCAAAGGAAACATTTTAAAGTACATTTCAAAAATCTGTCCATACTTAATTTTTTTTTCCCCCTAAGGAGTGGTATTCTTAGTCAATTTTTCCTTCCCCTTTTCTTTCTCATCCCTCTTTCCGAGTTGAAAGAGAAAAAAAATAAATTAATGGCATTTCAGAATCACAAAGCGCTGCTTATAGCTTTACATAAACATTTCCTCTCAAATCAAACACAATGAACCCCCCCAAACAAAAGAGAATGTCCTATAAAAACCTAATTTTTCGATTTCTTGAAACACAACTGGTGTCCCACATTGAGTTCTTAACAATAGAACATATAAATAAAAAGGCAGTGTTTTCATGTAAAATAAAAAGTACATAAATAAATACTAAAAAAAAGAATTAATTTGTCTTTTTTTTTTTTAATAAAAACATATTTAAAAAGGATCCTTTAATAAAAGCATCCAATGTCCTTTTAAAAAAGATCTCCCTTGACCTTCTAACTCCCACTGAGTGCCAGCGTCTCTGAAACACCGTCTTTTACTTGAAGGCTTCGGGGATGTGTCCCATCTGTGACTGCATACTCGTGGGAGGGCTGGAAATGCCCTCGGACCAGTCGGACACGTTGGAGTGAGGAGACGAGCTGGACCACTGGTCCGGCGACTCCGGAGACGGCGTTAGGAAAGGGTGGTCGGGCACCTGGAGCTGGTGGCTGGGGGTGTTGTCCAAGGGGGAGGAATAACTGTGCTGGGAAGGTGGAGTTAGAAACTGCGTGGTGGTCATGGGCTGGGCGAGGGAGGACGGCAGAGACGTGGGCAGCATCTGGGAATCTTGAGGCAGGATCGTGTGGACTGCCATGGTACTGCTGCTCGCCGGCTGCATGTCGGGCTGGCTCAGCTCGGTACCAAGGAAATTTTGGCCGATGTGGCCGCTCGCATTGGAGCTGGGGTTGTGATGCTGCTGCGGCGGCTGCTGCGGCGGCTGCTGCTGGGGTTGCTGCGGCGGCTGCTGCTGCGGCTGCATGTTTGGCTGCTGGAGCTGTTGCTGCTGCATCTGCTGTAGCTGCTGGCTCTGCATCAGGTGAGGCTGGGAAGCCAGCCGGGTGTTGGGCATGGCCTGGTAGCTCATCATCTGCGACAAGCTTGTGGCGGGCAGGCCGTTGTGCAGGGAGGTCATCATGCCGTGTTGAAGGTTTTGCGTCTGCTGATGTGCCCCTGGTTGCATATTGCCTCTCATCGGGTTGTACTGGTTCTGGACCATGCCGTTCTGCAGCCTGGTGAGCCAGTCACACTGCCCGTTCAGACCAGCCGCTCCGCCGACGGAGAAATTCATCGGGGCATTGCTCATCACTGTGCTGGGGCTGGAGACGGGGAGGTGAGAGAGACGCGGCGGCACTGAATCGAAGGCCATCCTGCTGGAGTTTCCCATGGCCATATCCTGCTTCCCCGCCATGTTGAGGTGATTGATGCTCATGTGGGCATCAGGCATGCCTGGCAGATGATTCAGAGGCATGGAGGGGGACTGCTGAAACGGAGAGGTCATCAGCGGAGGAGAGGCAACATCCGACAGGTACCCATGGGGCGACTCCAGGGAGTCCACTGGAGACAACACACTGGAGTTGTCAAGCAGACATCCTTTTCCATCTTGTGATTTTTTCCTCCGGGCTTTGAGGTCTTTGGCATCCTTGCCGTTGCAGCTCAGGCCCTTGGTACTCGGCTTCCTGGCCTTCTTGCCCTGGACGGCAGGTTTCAGGTTGCCAATGTAGCTGTTGGGAGAGCAGAGCGGTGGGGACAGCGTGGGTGCCCCCAGCGGGCCGTTGTGCAGCGGCGGGCTCCGCACCAGGTTGTACTCGTCCAGCAGCCTCACGATGTCGTGGTGCATCCGCTCCTGGGCGATGTCCCGTGGCAGCCGGTCCATGTGGTCCGTGATGTCGCGGTTGGCAAAATGGTCCAGCAGGACCTTGGCAGTTTCATAGCTTCCTTCTCTGGCTGCGAGGAAGAGAGGGGTCTCCTCCTAGAAACCCAGCAAAGACGGTTAGGTTTAAATTCACGCATTCTCCTGGCTAACAATATCCTGAGCTCCAAACCCCACACCGTGCAGTTGGGTGGCAGAGACAGTAATCGTCTCTCCTCTGGTGAGGTTTTGCTGCTGCTTGTTCCCACCCTGCTGAGCCATGTCCTTATACTGATACTAAACCAGGAACCCTGCGTGTCACCCAGAACGTGTGACGAGATGGCCACACCAACACTGTACCATGCTGCTCACCAAGCACTGCACACCAAGGACTGCACGCCCCCTCAACATCACCCGTAGGACCAAATCCCACAGCGTTTCTTTGAGCCAAATCCAACAGCTTAATTCATAGCAGAATAATCAAATCGGAGTCTCAGTGGCAGGCAGTGTTGTATTTTAGGGAAAAATTACCCTTTAGCAGACTCCCCAGATGGTTCTTTCCTTGCCTATGCCAGCCCAGGGGACCCCTACCTTATTGTTCTGCATATCCTTATTGGCACCATTCTTCAGGAGGACTACTGCGGCTTCAACATTATTCACAGCAGCTGCCCAGTGCAGTGCCGACTTGCCTATGGAGGAAGACCACGACACACAACACACATTAGTGAGCGGTAAGAGTAACAGCAAGCAGCCCTCTCCTTCCACCTCTGAGGGAGCCCATGTTTTTAGCTGTCTGCAGTACCTAGATCATCCACGGCGTTGACGTCTGCATGGCAGTTGATGAGATCGTCCAGCATGCCCTCCACAGCCAAGCGAGCGGCCAAGATCAGAGGAGTCGTCCCGTCGTGCATTCGGGCGTCGAGATCGGTTGCCCTGTTCCTAATCAGGATCTGCCGGAACAAGGGCCAAAGCGCAGAAACACAAACGTTAGGAGGGACAGACCACAGACGCTCCAGGTACCCAGGTCTCGGGACCCACAACCGCCTTTCCAGAGGCTGGTCCCTTCAGTCCCTCCTCCCAGTCCAGGGGTGCCTATCCAAGGGCAGCTACAGGGTTGCTGCTTTGCTGTGCCCTGCCCTGAGACAACAGGGGCTTCAGTTGTCCAGATTTCCACCCCTACCTTGCCAGGACAAGCTGGAGACGCTGCGATAAGCTCAGTCGTGTCACTGACTCAACATGCAGCAGCGGTACTTTCCCCAGAAAACCCCGAGACTGGTGACGAAAGCATCAGTTACCTGGAAGACTCCTTGGGCATCGGCAGAGACGGCAGCGTGGAGGGGCGTCCTGCCCATGTTATCTTGGATGTTTGCATCTGCACTAGCTTCCAGCAGGCGCTTGGCAGCGTCCGAGCGGGAGTACCTGGCAGCCAGGTGAAGCGCCGTCTCACCGGTGCGGTCAGTCTGGTTGTGTAAGCTGGCACCTTGGTAAATGAAATCCGAAATGACGGCGGGAGCATCGTCTTCCTCTTCACTATTGCCTGTCTCCAGCCCTCCTCCGCTGCACGAGGCGATCATGAGGGGAGTGAAGCCATCTGAAAAGCACAGGGGAACTCGGTGAAAAAAAGGCTTTTTACCCTTCTGTAATGCAGAGAGCTCAGCAACACGCTCTGTCTGTGATAGATGCTTATTCTCGTGGGTGCATCAAGACTGAGTTCCTGACTGGTTCTAAACATCAAACACAAATATCCTTCCTCTGATATGGATCTGAAATTCCTTAGTGGTGTCTCACCGCTCACTGCTTTTCCTATTTCGTCTGTTAGCTTGCACACTAACCTGTAAGGTGCAATTTGTAAGAAAGGTTGCTCAAAGCCAACTTGAGTATGGTACAGCGCAGCCTTAAATATTTTTATTATTTCACAGGAAAATTTCACATAAGTGGGGAAGACCAACTGTTTGTATTAACTTAAAAGCCTATTAACTATTAACATAGTTAAAAACCTGAAAAGACGACTGTGAAATGTGCAGTTTGGTGAGAGGAGAGTAATCTAGGAGCAGCGTTGAGATAAGCTGGATGTTTTAATAGGTACTTCTTCCGTATTCTCTAATTTCCATCTCAGTGATTAAACAAAAGAGATCTCATGGAAAGCAAAACGTGACAGGGTCTGTCTCTAAACCATGCACAACAGCAACCATGTGATGCAGAAGGTTAGCAGTGACTCCATACTAGCAATCGAGACAGGTAGGGCTGTCTGGGGCTGCTCATCTGCCAGGGGTAAGGGGGGATTTTGGATTAGCTGACAAGCAGCACAGAAGCGCAAGGAGTCCACCTTACCGGGCCCTCTGACGTTGACATCCATACAGTCTGCATCGATTTCCCCCTGCGGTGGCGTAGGCGCCATGGAGGATATGCGCAGGTCAGCGGCATCCAGGTGCTGCTGGGTCCACTGCCTGTGATCCGTCTGGTCGTCCGTGTCAGGCAGCATTGCCTGCTCCTCGAACTGAGGAATGACAGCGGGAAATGAGCACCGAGCAAAGCACACAAGTCGGGGTGGGAGGAGAGGGCTGAGCTCTAGCGTGGGAAGCTCTGCAAGTCTCAAAGGTGCGTTTGTCACAGGCAGGTTTGCAAAGGAGCCGGCAGCAACGATGCGCAGCGCAGACTGGGCTCCCGAGGGTCCCTCCACTCCGCTGCTCTCCGCAGCGTTCTGCTCTGCTCGTTCCGTGACAAAACCCAGCGAGTGACTACTTGCAGCGCAGGAAGGGAATGTGGCAGTGAGCTTACCCTGAACTTCTTGGTGTCCAAGGTCTCCTCATCGCCCCACTCATTTTGGTTGTCATCCATCAGCGTGCCGTCTGAAGCATTTTTGAGGGGTCTTTAAAAATAAAACCATGCAAAAAATTAGCTCCTCTGCAGGAACTAGTCTGTGACGGACAGTGTTTATCTACATGCACAAACTGAAAGAAGAATCGACAAGGCAATTTCCAGGAGGTTCCCCTCAGGTTGCCTTTCATTTTTTTACCAAATGCAAACAGACCATGAAGCATTTAAAAACCTCCTCCAGATGGGAACACTGTTTTCCCCATGCAGAACTTTAAGAAACCTGATTTTTCTCCTCCCTGCTATGCCAATACGATGCACTAGAGAACAAAATTGATGGGTTCTTTCAGAAGAGCCCCGAGCAGCCCCGCTGCACTGTCTTTAACAGGTTAGCAAGCAAATTACTCACTTCAGTCCAACGGAATCCTCCCCAAGTGGTTCTCGTCGCTTCTTCTTGCTCGACTCTGTCACTTTGAAGCCTTCTGGGAACCAAAGCTGCCCATGCTCCCTGCGCCGCTTACGAGACACCAGTACTCCCACTCCGATGAAAGCAAGCAAGACCAGCGCAGCCACCACCACGTACATAGGATACAGCTGGGAGTTCTTCGTGGGTTCAGCTGTTTCACCTACAAAACAGTGGGGCACAAAGAGATGCTGAGACATTAAGCTGCATAGCAAACCAGTGACAGAGTGGAAATGAAGGAAAATTAGTTAATAGAGGTACCTAAGGCTGATCTAAATCAGCCCCCCCAAAATAAGGTCATTTTATACGCTATTAATCAGAATTGCAAACTATCGGCAAATTCTCGGCTGCACAAGCCAGCCTGCACCAGGAGACAGCTTCACTTTTTTCTCCTTTAAGGAAAAGGATTAGCAAACTTCAAATCATTGCGCTTGCATTGAGCTGTTAAGACAAAAGGATTTAGGGGGGATTTTCAAGATACAAACTTCAGCTCCTTGCATGTCACTGATTGATTGGAGCTGGTTGGGGTTTCTTTTTCTTTTTTTTTTTTTTTAAGTAACTTATATAGTGATAATGATTTTGAAATAAACCTGGAATAAGCAAAAATAATAAACTGGTTTCGCAATTTTTTTTATGAACAGACTTAAAAAAGAAGAATTGCAAGGTTATTAAAACCAGACCTGTGCTGAAATGCAGCCAGCTGACAGATAACTAAACATGCAGGAGGCTGGAAAGTTTTGGCTGTCTCTCCTCCCCAGCTGACCAGCCATACTTACTTTTAACGGCTTCTATTTTGTAGGGTATGTTCAGGTTGCCAAGGGAGGCCAAGGCACCCAGGAACGCTGCCACATCTGTTGCACTCTGGAAGCACTGGGAAGACGACTGGATGCACTGGCGGTTATCAATTTCCAAGTAGACGATGGATCTGTGTGAGAGAAGAGTCAATGAGAAACACGGAGCAATGACTACACTGAGAAGACAGACGAGCCCTGTCTCCCTTCCCTCCTTAACTCTCCATCAGTGGGAACTGGAAGGTGGGAATCCATCTCCCTGCTTCCCTGTGGCCCAAGCCCTGCAGCTCACACTCATGGTCTGTTGGATTTGCCTCAATGAATACCGTGAAATCTAACTCCTTATCTACAGGAATGGAAGGGATTCTCTGCTTCACGATGTTTTAAAATTACCCAGACACTACAGTATCTTAAATAATGCTGGTTGGGAGCCTTCAGATCTTTTCACATCAGATTCACTGCTCTAACTCCTTTGCTTTCGGTGGCTTTTGATCGAGCCCACAGAGAGGGAGAAGGTTAGATCTATATGTTTATACAAAAGATCTCCAAACACAGTTTGCGGCAATTGAGTTTTACAACAAAGCTCTAGAAAGCGTTTCCCAGGGAGAAACTGAGGCTTAACTTAATGACTTCCTGAAGTCAGACAGTCGGTCAGGCCAACCTCTGCTTCCAGGTCCCACCCAGCCCAGCCCCAGCTCCAACAATACACAGGACTCCTTCAATCGTGAGAGTCGGCGCAGCATTGTATCAGGGATTCCTGAGTGATCACTCGCTTTTCCCACATGAGAGCAAAATCCGGTTTCTGTTCACACAGAAAGCAACATCTAAATACAATTATCTGGCCTACATCCTTCCCTTTAGAGCCTGTTACTATTATCAACACAGAAAACAAATGCTGCTCAGTGAAAAAAGAACCCATTGGTCCCCCTCACCCTCTGATGTCCATCTGATCGAGCTCTCTCTTCTGCCTTCTGCCAGCCCTGGAGTAGAGGCTGCTCTTTACTTTGTTGATGACAGCACTAGACATATCTGACCAGTCCTCTGTTGACCTCTTGATGTAATGCTTTTTCAGCTCCTCCTCATTGCCGTAGTATGGAAAGATCATATACTCTCCCTTGGGGTTCTTCTTGAAGACCACGTTGGTGTGCAGCACGCGGCTCAGCTCCCGCAGGAAGTTGAAAGAGTTGTTCTTCAGGTTCTCGGGAGTGATCAGGACCACCACTACCAGCGTGCCATCTGCAAGCTTCTCTGGCATGTTGTTTGCACAATCCAGACCATCCCATTCGCACTCAAAATTATTGCAGCCCTGGTCACAGTGACCATCTGAGAAGTGATCTTTGCAGTACTGATCATACAGAGGGCTGGGCAGAAGAAAAAGAAAGGCAGAAGAATGAATTAGACCGAGTACTGCACATACTACCTGTCTGCTGAGAAAATAAGCGGTGGTCCACAAGGACCTCTCTTTTGTATAAGTATTCTTCATCCTGACAGACGCTAAGCCAGTTCACATAGAAGACAACTGTTTCATGCAGCGCTGTGAAGCACATCGCCTCTTTAGAGGTGACAGCAGCTGTTAAATTGTAAGTTGCAATTTAGACGCCAGAAAACGGGACAAATTACTGTGACTCAGAGGAGACATTGGGACACATCACAGTTACTCAGACCTGAGTTTGTCCAGGAATCTGGGATTAAGTTCCTGCTGTTGCCAAAGACAATGTTTGGTAAACGCTTGGATGTTAACATCATCACGTTTTCTGGCTGCTCTTCCGTCTGGGGTCTCCCCAGACTGAAACTCACTGTGTTACTACTGTGAGTTGGAGAATTCACTTCTATGGCGCGATACAGGCAAGGACAGGGAAGCCACCTGGCACGAGCCAAACCCAGAGAGCTTCCAAGTGTAAGCTTGGAAGTTCCATAAACTCAGTAAGACCACAGGGAAGTGCGGTTGCTTGAGTTGCAGCCCCATAGGCAGCAGAACAGAATGCAGAGTGAACAACAGCTTTGCACTTAGGAGCTTTAGCAGATGCAACCAGAAAATATCACCAAGATGATCAGCACAGAGGCCATGGCTTTAAAACAAGACAGTCAATGAGCAAGTCACTTACTTGCACTGCCCTTCGTATTTCTGGCAGTCAAACCCATCATACAGGCAACCAGCGTTATTGCACTGAGAGTCGCACTTGCCGTCGTTGAAGTACTTCCAGCACTGCAGAGACTGGGAGCAGTTCTTCCAGGGGTCGTTGAAATTGAGGGAGCAGTCACCCCCGTCCCAGCCGCAGGCATGGTTGTTGCATTTTCCGTCACAGATCTTGTTGCCAGCATACCCCGCGCAAACTGCAATCTCGCACTTCTCCTCAATTTTGGGTGGGATGATATCCTGCCCGATCCCACCTTGGAAATCAAAGTCGAGGATGTGGCAGTTGAGGCCATTGAAGTTGGCAGGGCAGTTGCACCGGTAGTACGGGGAGGCATCGCTGAAGAACTCGCAGGTGCCCCCGTTGTAGCAGGGGTTGGATGTGCAGGGGCTGCTGGCCGGGTACTGGCACTCAGGACCCGTGAAAGCCGGCATGCACATGCACTTGGAGCTCTTGTGGATGGAGATGCAGGTGCCACCATTCAGGCAGTGCAGGTTCCCACAGGTGCGGGAGTCATTCTCGCAGGTGGCACCCACGAATCCCTGGGGAGCAGACAGCAAGGAGGGAGTCAGGATCACTGACACTGTCCTGTGAGCAGCCTAACACATGTGTATGTCCTGGAAACTCGGCACAAACCCCGTGAGTTAGGGCACGGCTCTGGTGCGTCCTCTGAAACTAGTGATGGGCAAGAATAATCTAGAATGTAAACCCTGTTAGACCATTCCCCTTAAAATGGAGGGAGCTCTTCTCCATAGCTGCCTGCTCCACCTTTACGTGGTGCAAATAATGGTCAACCAGGCAAGAGCCTGTCCTACAGAACTGTGCATTGTACTTGCAGGGCTACCCACCTCCTTCTCCCTGACCCTAACCCAGTCTCCTTGCAAGTGAGAAGAGTATGCATATACAGATACACCTCCCTCCGGCGAGCACCCACAGCAAAGCACCTTCCCCTCCACGCTTACCCCTTGCTATCCCAGCCGGGGAAGCCTCAGGGGCTCAACTGGCTCCTTGACTGCCCCTCTCTGCAAGGGGCTGACTTGCAGGACCCGTGCAACACCCCGCGCTCAGAGCTGGAGAGGAGCAGGTACCTACCGGGGGGCATTTGCAGATGAAGCCACGGCCGGTGTTGCTGGCAACCGCGCACGTTCCACCGTTCCTGCAGGGTTTGCCTTTACAGCCATCCACCACAGTGTCACAGCGACGGCCTGCCGAAGGAGAGGAACACGTGAGGAGCAGAGGAAGGCGTGCGAGATGCGCGGGGCGGCTGGGGGCTGCTGGGGTGGGCGCTGGGAGCGGGGGGACGCGGCGCTCACCTGCGTAGCCAGGTCGGCACTCGCATTTGTAGTCATTGACCCGCTGCACGCAGTTCTGGGTGCCGCGGGCGTCGCAGGGGTTGGACAGGCACTCGTTGACGTCTCCCTCGCAGCGCTCCCCTACAAAGCCAGGGGGGCAGATGCAGCTGTAGCCACCTACCCGATCCGTGCACTTGCCATTGTTAAAGCACTTGGGCCCCAGGGTGACAGGATCAAAGAAAGGGCTGCAGTCATCCACATTGATCTCACAGTGCACCCCTAGAGAAATGGGGGAACAACCCACACAGCTCATCAAACAGTATCGGGGTGCCCGGTGGTCCCTCGTGTGAACCTTCCCTGCGAAGGGGCTGAGCCTGACCAATTCAATGGCAGTCTGAGCCACCACTCTGGCAGGAGGCACGCGGCACCGCGCAGCTCACGTCCAAGGTTGCGTGGCCTTGATGGCTAAGCTCGCAAGCAAACACAAACTTCTACCGTTGCATTTGCTTCTGCTAGCCCGAGCAGCTAATGAGCAGATACCGAGGATATCTACGCTCAGCCCACTAATGCCCCAGCCTGGGGAGTTAATTTACCTTGAGTTCCTCTGGGGCAAGAGCATTTGTAGGTATTGATGAGATCGATGCAGGTTCCTCCATTCTGGCATGGGTGGGACAAGCACTCATTGATCTCCTCTGAGCAGTTAACTCCATGATAACCAGCCACACACTACGAGGAGGGAAGAGGGGAACTGTCAGAGAGGTTCACTCAATTCCCACATGGCCGCAGGAGCACAGCCAGCACCCCAGCCTTCAACTCGGTAAAAGGGCACCGAGCCAGCCTGAAGCTGGGGCAGCTCCTTGGGCAGCAGAAAGGCAGTAACTGGTGCTTTCTCCCTGTGCACCTCTGTCCCCCCAAGGCACCCACCTCACAGGAGTAGCCTCCCAGGTAGTCCGTGCAGGTGGCTCCATTCTGGCAGGGGTTGGGGGAGCACTCATCCACCTGCTCCTCACAGTAGCTGCCGGTGTAGCCGGCCTGGCAGCGGCAGAAATGAGTGTTGCCCGTGTCCACACAGAGCCCCGAATTCCTGCAGAGATGGGCTACATCGATACCTGCCGGGGAGAGCAGAGTGAGACGCAGGGACCTCGGTGACACCCACGCACCACGGGGCCACGTCCTGGTCACCGCGCGTCCCACCAGGATACAGCCAGGACTGCAGCCTCGAGGGGTGCACATTACAGCAATCCTCGAGATCAGTCTGGTTGCACCAAGGATCCCCACCAAGAGAACTGAGCATGTCCCCGCTCGGAGCCCAGCACGAGGGGCACCTGGGGAGCCCACCCTGGCCCTGGAGGCTGTACACACGGCAGGGACTGACCTTGCTGCTTAGCAGCCACCTCGCAGGAGACACTGGGGACATCGCAGTAAAGCCCTGTCCATCCGCTGTTGCACTCGCAGCGGTACAGGTTGTTGGTCTGCCAGCACTTGCCTCCGTTTTTGCAGGGAGAGGAGTCGCACCAACGCACCAAGTTCTGGGGGGAGCAGAGCAAGAGATGGGGGTCAGGACCCAGCAGGGCTTCTGCAGGAGTGGAGACTGCAGTGACCCCCCCCCCCCCACCAAATCCCCACAGCCAGCATGCACGGATGGACACGGGTCAGCGTCCGACAGCCCAAGGCTCCTCTACCTGGCAGTTGAGCCCGGTGTATCCCTGGGGACAAGTGCACTTGTACATCCCGTAGCTATCCTGACACGTGCCCCCATTCAGGCATGGCTTGGAGTCGCACTCATTAATGTCATGCTCGCAGTAGCTGCCCGTGAAGCCAGGCGGACAGATGCAGGTGAAGGTGTTGATGCCATCCACGCAGGTCCCACTGTTGAAGCAGGAGCTAGGAACACAGGCATCACATCGCAGTGAGTCACCGCTGGTCGTGCTCCGTGCCAAAGCCCCCACAAACTGGCCCAGGGCTACGGGGCAGCACAGGGACCTCAGCCCCTTGCTCCAGCCCGGACAAAGGTTGCACCCGCAGCAGGAGCTGCGCTGGGCTGTACCTCTCCGTGCAGTCAGGCGTGTTGTTCTCACAGTGGATGCCGCTGAAGCCAGAGGGGCAAGTGCAGGTGTAGCTGTTGACACAGTCGGTGCAGTTGGCGCCGTTCTTGCAGGGGTTGCTGGTGCACTCATTGATGTCCTCCTCGCACTTGGGCCCACGGAAACCAGCCAGGCACTCGCAGAAGAAAGTACCGACGCCATCGGAGCAGGAGCCACCATTGTGGCACGGATCTGGAGAAGAGGGATGTGCATGTGAAGGTGCGATGGTCCAGCCCCGGCACAGCAGCCCTATCCAGGAGCCGCCCTACAGCACGGTCCCTGCACATGTCCCCCCAGCCACGCAGAGGGATGGAACAGGGCCCGTGGACCAGGCAGAGGCCAGCCTGGCCCCACCGGGGGACTGGGAACAAGGAGGGCACACAGGACACACTTGCTCACTGCCTGCACGTCACTCTCCCCCCCAGCCTCCTTCCTGCCAGCTCCCATCTGGCCTCGGACCGACGCAGCTCGACTGGCCTGTGCTTGAGATGCCCGAAAGCCCGAGCAGGGCTCGCAGCACGGCCCGGGCTAAAGCAGTGGACGGGCCTCGCCTGTACACGGGGAGGAGGACGCCAGCCCCAGGAGGGGCAGAGAAGCTGACATCTCGGGACCAGGCCGAGTGCGGTCCCTGGAGCGGCCCCTGCTCTTACTGGGTTTGCAGTCGTCGATGTCAGTGTCGCAGTTGCGGCCGCTGAAGCCGGTCCGGCAGGCGCAGCGGTAGCTCCCATTGGTGTTCTGGCATGTGGCCCCGTTGCGGCAGGGGCTCTTCACGCACTCATTGATGTCGATCTCGCACGTCTGACCTGCAGGACAGAGCGGGACAGGGACCGTGTGAGCTGGAGGCACTGCCAAAAGCCCAGGGGACAACAATGACATCTTGGGTAGCACTCGCAGCAAACCACCCTCGCCAAGGGGTGCGGGCGATGGCTGTGTCCGGTGCACCCGGCTGAGCCGTGGGCAGGTGAGGACCCTCCCTGAGGCTGGGCACCGCGCAGGGCTGCTCCCGGCTGGCAGGGCATGCAGGCAGCCACTTGTCCGCTGCTCCCCAGCCATGCTCCCTCCCCTCCATCTTTCACTCCCCGAGCGTCCGAGGAGAGCGGGGCACCAGGGGAGCCGGTGTGCTGAACCCCCAGCCGTGCCATGCCCCTACCTTGCCAGCCAGAGGGGCAACTGCAGGAGAAGCTTTTGTAGTCCTCCGACTCCCGACACTCGCCGCCGTTCTTGCAGGGGCCGCCGGCGCAGGGGGCCAGCACGTCCTTGCAGGTGGCTCCTGCGCAGGCAAAAGCACCCGCTGACACCCTCTCCGAAACAACGGGTGGCCCAAGAGCCTGCTACCCCTGTCCCCTGCCCTGGGCTGCTGCCAGTCCTGAGGCAGGCTCCGGGCTTCCCCACTGCCCCAGGGCAGCCCAGCTGGGGCCATCCCCTCCATCCCTGGTCCCCCATGACCCCGGGCCCCCCCATGAATCCTTTAAGCCTTGGCAATCTGGGCTGCATTAAAGCGCTGCACACTTCCTTTGGCAGGGAAGCGCCGATCAGGGTGTCTTTCCCCTCTTGCGCTCCCCCCGTCCCTCTTAGATGCTTTTCCTGTTTACGTCCAGCCAAGGGACACGTTCCCTCCAAACCCTTATCTTCCCTGTCAGCCAGTATCTCCCGAACTGGCCTTTGCTATTTTCCAGAGCCTTCCCCTCCCTGCCTGCCCCGTGTCCGTCCCCGCAGAGGTTTCTATGGCCACTGCCGAGGGCAGGAAACGGCTCATGGCTTCCTGCAATTGTGCACCGGCTGCCGCTCTGCGCGAGCGGAAGCGGGAGGCCGGCAAACAGGAATTGGCTCAGCAGAATCCCCCGGCCCCTCAGCCTCGGCTCGCTTTTTCCAGGGCAAGCATCATGGCAGAGAACCCCAGGGTGGTGGGGTATGAGTGGGGCGACCGCCTGGTGTTGCTGTCCCAGGTGCAGGCTGCGGCCAAGCCACCGCCTCGGTGCCCTCAAGGAGGATGAGGACAAGGGAGGAAGCTCTGGCTGGCTGCTTCCTAAAGCTCCTCCAAATTTCCTCCAGCTGCGCCACGGCACGGGGAGGTGGAGCCAGGACCACGGGCAGCCCCACATCTCGGCAGTGCGAGGGAAGCCTCCGCGCCTGGTGCCAACTTGTGGCACGTGCAGAGGGACCAATCTGCTGTCATACCCTGAGCAGCAGCCCCGCGGAGTTCCAGCAAGGGCCTGGGGGCAGAGGGTGTTCCTCCTCACCTGTGTAGGGCAGGAGACAGTTGCAGGTGTAGCCGGCAACATCGTCAATGCATGTGCCCTGGTTCAGGCAGGGGTTGGAAGCACATTCATTGATATTGGTCTGGCAGTTGGGTCCTGTGTTAAGAAAAGTGGCTGTGATGGAGGCGTGCTGGTGGGAGGGAGCTGAGGGTACGGTGGGGATGTGGTGGTAATGGCAATGGCCCACCCATCGCCCTGAAAGAGCCTCCTGCTCTCAGCTCCAGCCACGGGTGCTTGAACTCTGCTGAGGGTGCCCAGGCTGGCTGCCCTGTCCCGTCTCCCACACAGACCTGGGGTCTCCACCGTCCCCACAGCGAAGCCTCCGGCCTGTCCAGAATCATGGGGACGCCCACACAGAACTCCTACCCAGGCCCCAATGTGGGGGGGACGGGGCAGCATCCCTGGCTGCACTCTTACCGCTGAAGCCCTCCCTGCAGGTGCAGATGTAGCCGCTGGTCATGTCCTTGCAGGTGCCACCATTCATGCAGGGATTGGACTCACACTCGTTATTGTTAATGTCACAGTTTGTCCCACTCCAGCCTGGGTCACAGTCACACCTGTAGCTTTGGGGAAAAATTGAGGCATAAAGCACAGGATCTGGTCCGACCTGGTCCTCCCAGCTCCACCAGCCATCATTTACCCAGCAAAGCCCAGGCTCCTAATCATGTCCCTGCAGGGAACCATGCCCCGGGACTAGCACAGAGCACGGACAAGCACCGGCAGCAGGGATGGCTGCTCACCCTGCCTCTAAACTCAACTTTGCTGGGTGGCCCTTTGGTCCCAGCAGCCCCCGCGCCCTCCAGCCTACCCATTTAGCCCGTCGTGGCATTTCCCATGGATGCAGGGGTTGCTGTTGCACTCATTCACTTCAGACAGGCACTTGGGGTCGTGGAAGCCCTCGGGGCAGAGGCAGGTGAAGCCGTTGATGCCATCCTTGCACGTGCCCCCATTGTGGCAGGGGTTGCTGGAGCACTCGTCGATGTTGATGTTGCACATGCGCCCTGGGAGAGGGGGGCAGCGATGAAACATTACCCCATAGGACGCACGGCAGGGTACGGTGGGTGCGCACCGCCTCCCGGGGGCACCCACCGGGCAGGTCCCCCCCCTTCCAGCCACCTGGGGAATGGCTGTCGGAGGCTCGAATCTCCGGGCACACGTGTGCCGGCCACATAGGAGCGGGCTGCCCTCCAGGTAGGGCGACTTCACACCCCTGCATCGCCCGCCTGGCTTAATTAAACATGCCTGGGAGGAGGCTGTGCCCGGGGCTTGTTTGGTCTGAGAGGAAACAACGAAGGGAGCCGGTTTCAGCCTGTAACCCTACCTGCCGAGGCCGACAAAGCCAGGCTTTATTGCGGCTCCCGGCGGGCCGGAGGACAAGGGGCCGCGCGAGTGGGTAGAGGCGGGGGCTGCTCCCATCAAAGCCCTCCGCCATTTCCAGCAGCGATCAAACAAACCAGTCGGACAAGGCGGCAACCTGATACCCATGGGAGTGGGCGCAGTGGGAGTCGAATTCGCGGCACCAGACACCCCTTTGATTTCAGCCTGAGCCGGGGTCACCCTCCTGAACAAGCAAGAGCGCTGGAGGGTGCAAAACCTCCGGCAAGTGGGATGGCAGCATCTCCCCTCCTTGAGGCACCTCGCCTCGGCTGCATGGGTCACCACCAGCTGCAGGCATCCCTGCACCGCCGCGGGCACAGGGGACGTCCCAGGGCTCCCCGGCACAAGGATGGATCTGGACCAGGTCCCCAGGGTGCCACGGTGGCCACCCTGCTCTGCTCTCACCTGTGTACCCTGGCTCACAGGTGCACTCGTAGCCGTTGATCTTGTCGATGCACTTGCCGTAGTCGCAGGGGCTGCTGGCGCAGTCATCCAGGTTGATCTCGCAGTTGGGCCCTGGGGAGGAGAGTGGTGCCGTTAGGGCGTCCCGGGCCCCGCCGACGAGGCAAAATGAAGCCTGCTGGCACCGACCGCCACCGCCGCTCCACAACAAAGCGCCTCCGCCACAAGCGGCTCCCCGGGTCCCGGCTGGGGTGCGGTTCCTGCGAGAGCTGAGCACCAAACCGGGAGAACTCGCCCTCACCGAGCATGCCCCAGGCTGGCCCTGGCACCAGGGCGGCTGCTGGTGGTGGCCAAGGGCCAACCAGCACAGGGATGGGGATGGGACCGGGGTGCCGTACGGCACGGCTGACCGGCGTGGAGCCCTCCGGGGGGGTCCCTCCCTCTCACCCGTGGTCCCTTTGAGGCAGAGGCAGTTGTAGGCGTTGTTCCTGTCCTGGCAGGTCCCCCCATTTTTGCAGGGCTGGCTCTGGCACTCGTTGATGTTGATGTCGCAGCGGTGGCCCGTGTAGCCGGGCTGGCAGAGGCAGGTGAAGGTGGCGATGCTGTCCTTGCAGGTCCCATAGTGGCACGGGTCGGGGTCACACTCATCGATGTCGATCTCGCAGTGAGCGCCCGAGAAACCTGCCACCAGCGGGAGGGACACGGGGTCAGGATGAGGGGCATGGGGCAAGGATGGGGGACGCTGCTTCCCACCCTGGCCAGGTGTGTGGCGGTGCACCGGGGTGGCTTGACTGCCCACCCGCCCCACTGCCAGCCCCAGGGACCCCGGGAGCGGGACGCAGGCAGGGGAGCGCCCTGGCACCCGACGGCGTGGCTGGTCAGACCCCGGCTCGCGGGCTTTGTCCCGGGGCGCACAATGACCTGCATTAAGCCGCCTCGGCTCAGGAGCGGGGCCCCGCGCTCGCCCAGGGCTCGTCCCGCATCGTGCAGGGGCGGGGGGGGCCGGCCGCAGGCACCCCTGAATAATAACCGCCCCCCCCAGCAGATCCTATTCTCCTGGCCAGCTCCCTCCCCGCCGGGTTTGGGGGTGGAGAGCCGAGGACAAAGTACAGCTTTGACTAGACCCCGCCAAGCCCACATAGCAGCTTTTCATCGGGGCTTGGCATTAGCAAGACACTAATTAGAGGCCATTCAGCTGGAAGATTTCTGGCGGGAGCTGCTCCACAAAAGAGCCACTGTTTGCCACCAGGGCTCAAGTCATCATTTTGTGCAACCGCTCCTTGGGTTTCGGTCGGCGAGCCCCCGCAGCCCTGCACCTTGCGTCCCCATAGAGGCAGCTTTATTCCTTCCTTCCTGCCTTCCCCCTCGCTGCCGTCCGCCGCTCCGGCGGGGAGCGCGGCAGGACGGCTGCTGCAGGGCCACACCTAATGAGCGCTGGGCTCCTTAAGCCCAGCTCCAGGGCTGGCGGGTGGCGGGGCTCGAGCCGCTCTGCCGACACCTGGGAAAGGGACAGTCCTGCCCCATGGGAGCCACATCAGCAGGGACCGACCCTGCTGCCAAGGAGTTTGGGGACATCCCCACGGCATGTGCCTGGGGAGGTGGGCACTTATTAATAATTCGGCAACGTGGTTTTATGGCACATCACGGGGCAGAAGGTGGCTTGTTCCTGCACGGCGGGGCCCGGAGCCCCCCGGGACGCGGGGACCCCTCACCTTCGGTGCACTCGCAGCTGTAGGTGTTGGGGCCGTCCACGCACTTGGCGCCGTTCTTGCAGGGGGTGCTGGCGCACTCGTCGATGTCGAACTGGCACAGGTGCCCGTTGAAGCCTGGAACGGTGGGAGAAGTCACGTCCCGGC
>VZTL01032238.1:25945-42634 GCA_013400535.1 Scopus umbretta
TTTTTTTTTTTAACCCAATTCTGGTTTCATTGTTGGGGATTGTGTGAGAATTTGTCAGGATTCGGAGATATTTTGAGTTAATGAGACGGCATTATCCAGGCCAAATGAAAAAGAAAATGTGTATAATAATAAATCAGGGCATCTGCTCGGCACACAAAGGGCGGCGGGGAGCAGGTGTGCATCCTAATGAGGCAGAGCAGCTGCCGGCGCCTGCGGCCGATGCCCGGCTCGCCGGCGGCTCCAAGCCCGGGGTGCCGCGGCCGTGGGGCGACGGCGCTTCTGGGTGGCTGTGCCGTGGCCCCGCGCGGGGGAATGCGAGGGCTGGGGCCACGGCTGCCTGAGAGGGGCCATTGTGCGGGGTCCGGGCGGCCGGCACAGGCACGCCACCGGCAAACCGCTCAAGTGTGCAGTCATCTGTTAAAAGCACTGCTCTCCCCCGCCTCCCCGCACCACACACGCTTTTTTTCTTAAAACAATCCTCTGGGCTCTCGCGGCGGCTGGCAGACAGGGAAGCGTCACGAGATTCTCCAATGGGAGAAAAAGGCGGAAAGGAAAAAAAAAAAAAAAAGGAAAAAAAAAAAAAAAAAAATTGATGCTGGACAAAGAGCCCCGGGCGCAGCGCGGGAACCGCCGAGTGCGCGGGAAACGCCACGGCGTAGGCTTTGGCTCGCAGCGGTGCTGCCGTGGGCAGCCGGGACCGGGAGGCGATGCTCTGCATCCCGGGCTGAGCCAGGCAGCTGGCGGGACTGTCGCTGGGATTGGGGTTCCTGCGCCGCAGGGCTTAAATGAGACCAGGACGAGGGGTGCGAAGCCGAAAGCCCTCCCACCCAATTAGTTTTCGGACCGTTTCCAATTTCATTGCAGGCAAGTGGTGGTTTGAGCTCACGGAGGGGAAGCCGGAGCAGAGCCTGGCCAGAGCCTGGGCATGGTTATTAGCCAGGAGGTTAATTAGTGATTAGAGAAACTCCCTTGGGAAGCAGGGGAGCTGCTGCCTGGAGGCACAGAGGGGCTGGGACCGCTGGCAGTGCCCAGGCTGGGGGCTGCCCCGCGCCCCCCGGGCTGCCCGGGTGCTTTCCAGCCTTTTGCTTCAGCAAGCCCCTCAAGTTTCATGGAGCTTGCTTTTTTTTTTTTATTTATTTTTTTTTTATAGTTTTCTATTTGTTTAAGAGCTGGTTTACGGACGCAATCAGCTCAAGAAGTGAGGAGGGTGCAGCAGACGCCGGCGAAGGGCTCAGCACGGGTCTGCCCCGGCCAGAAGGGGCTGAGCTGAGCAATGGGCACAGCGGGCAGGGCACGCCCGTGCATCGCATTTCTCCTCCCTGCAAGGCGGGGGGGTATTTCCAGCTACTGAGAAGCGCTGGTGGTGAAGCAAAAAAGCTTCTCTTCAAAAACTCTTCAGCAAAAAAGCA
The DNA here is from genome assembly GCA_013400535.1 of Scopus umbretta. NCBI lineage: Eukaryota > Metazoa > Chordata > Aves > Pelecaniformes > Scopidae > Scopus > Scopus umbretta. The sequence continues at coordinate 27,355 of VZTL01032238.1, forward strand.
ATACAACACAGGCACCCTTAAAATCCGGTAGTCACTACTATAACCCACGGAGGAGTTTGCATCGCACAGAGCAGGGGTCTGCAGCACAGACCCGCTGTGGATGCCTGGCAATTCCCAAATCACAACCGCAACCGTGGCGGCAGGGATGGGGACAGCCCTCACATACCCATCGCACACGCCGCACCAGCTCCCAGCTCGGGGAGCCCTCTCAAACTCCTTTCTAAGTCATCTCAGCTTCAAGGTTTCAGAGCAAAACGTCTCTGACGGCAGGGATATCACTATCACGATAGTGATTATTGCTGCTCAGCAAGAGCACGAAACGAGGAGACTGGAGGCTCCTCTGCTGGCACACAGCAGTGCCCGGGACATGCCCAGGGGCAGCCTCGCACCTGGAGGCTTTGATGCCGCTCCTGCATCATCTGTAGATGCTTCTGCACAGAAACGATGCTATTCCTGCCCACGTTCGCAAGAGCAAGCCTGAGACGAGGCAGCGAAGAGCATATGGCTGCGGACCAAAGCCACGGGATGAATTTCGCTGTCTCCTCCCCACGCGGGTCCCGAAGCTCACTCACAGCCAGAGACTCTGGAGCCTTTAAAAAAAAAAAACAAACCCAACGACCGCAACAGCTTTAGAGAGTCCTGGCTGCAGAGGAAAGCCTGGAGACAAGCCTTGCATGCAAAGCAAGAGATCAAAAAACAGGTGAAGAATAAGGCCAGCCCAAGACATAGTTATTTTTCAGCTCTCCCAGGTCTGGAAAGGCTGGATTCAGCAGAGCCAGGTTCAGTTCCCAGCTGTGCTGCAATCTCGTCATGCGTCCACCTACTTCTCCAGGGGCTAAAAACCATTCCTGAAGTTCAGCCCAGGGACCTAAGCTTTATTTTCTGTAAAAAACATACCGGCGGGTGGTGGCGTCAGGGCTCCCAGGTGAGCAGACGTGGAGGATGCGACGTCCCTGCGGGCCCAGCCAGGTGAAGATCACCCTGTGGTTTTTCCTTTGGCATTTCCCAAGCGAGGGCTACCCAAAACAAACCCCAAGCAGCTTATGGAAATTAGCAGAAGAGACATTAAAGCTATGCTTTAATTATAGATATATGTGTTGGCAGAGGACAGGGCGGGTGCTCCAGCATCAAAACAGCTCAGACGGGTCATTAGACACCAGCTTCGAGGCGTGAAAGGCGGCCGAGCTCGCCGGGGTCCTGAGGAGCCTCCACGAAATCCCCAGGGAGGCCAGCGCGGCCACGCTCCCAGCCCCATGCTTGACGCATGCCCCGTTCCCGACCCAGGCAGGAACAGCTAAAAATACCGCTGTCTCTCCCCCCACTGAGCACGCAGCTGAGAAACGTTTCTGTTGACTCGTTCACCTGCTGAAGAGGCATCGAACGCTCCAGCCGTGACCCACCCCGCCGTTTTAGACAGTGACGGAGGGTGACAGCATCCTGACCCCGGTGATGGCCGAGCCCTGCTCCAATGCGCGATGCTCCCTCTTCCCAGCACCGTGCTGGCACAAGGAGCAAGCCAGGGCAGACAGTCTCACAACTCTTCAGTTCTAAGATGCTTTCCACATGACCTAACCAAGGGACCGGGGCTGTCACCGAAGCACCAGGCAGGAGAGGGGACAGCGATGCAGCAGCTGGCCCCCATCCCTGCAGATGGGGACGCTGCATGTGCTCCTTGCAGGTGTGAAAACACCGATTTACACCCCCCCAAGCGTCTGGGGCTGCCGTCCATCCCAGCGGCTTTTTGTTTCGGGGGGTCAGGCGGAGGCTGAGGGCTGGATTCCCACGACAGCGGGCTGCGACGCATCTTCCCCCTCCACGCCGGCCCCGAGCGAGCACCCGCACCCAGAGCACAAACTGCTGCGAGGGGGGAGGCGCAATTAATAATGCACCGCGCTCCCGACCCATAAATCTCCGGCATGATTCACGGGCGATGCGAAGGGTGATGGAGAAGGCCTCGTCCAAGGTCAGACAGCAAGTCCCAGCGGACGGCCTGGGAACGGGAACAGCAGCCCCAAATTCCCACCCGGCTCCCAGCGCTGAGCCCAGGCCAAATCTGGATCTGCTCAGCATGGGCACGTGCATTTGTTGTGTCTGCTGCACATCCTTAACGAGTTACAAACAACGACCCGACGCTGCAGTTATTTCAGCAAGGCTCCAGAAAAGCTCCGCAGATCGTATAATCAAAAGCATGAATGAGCTGCAGAAATATCACAGCGCCAACGAGCTCTGCCGCCACGCTGCTGCCCCAGCTTCGCATTACACACGTGCTTGCCCGGGTACCACGGCTTCCAGCACCCCCTCGCCCCACAAGCAGCACTGGCAGAGTCGGGGTGCCCGGCCCCCCGCCAGCCCACGGTCCCCGTGCCGGCTGCTCCGTGCGTTGCGGCTCTGAGCGCGCCGCCGGCCCTTTGTTCGCTCCCTCTCCGCTTGCAGCGCGCGAGGCTTTTCCTCCAACCCACCAGCAACAGGTTTTGTCCCTCCGCAGCAATGCAGGCACTGAAAGCATCCCGAGGCAGATGTTTCGGCGACCTCTGACCCAAGACTAATGTTTTCCTTTCTGTGCTAAGCTGCCATCTGCCACGGCCGGCACAGATGACACCCAGGCGCTCCCGCAGCCCACCCCGCCCCGGCACGGCTCCCGCATGGTGGCACAGGGACTTTGTTCAAATTTGGGATGCGTCAGCCCTGCACAAACGCAGCCCGGGGGCTGGGGGGGTCTTTCAGAGGTGCTGGGTGCAATGGGGATGCCCTGGATGCAGGGGGCTCAGCCTGCATCGCCCCGCAGCTGAGAACAGCCACGCTCACACCACCCGCTGCTCTCCTGCCCGGCCCCAGGGTGTCCTCCCAAGGGCTGAGACCGTGGCAGGGCCGGAGGTAAAACCCACCTCGGGTTTAAAACGCACAAAATAAACCAGCAAGCAAAATGAAAACCAGGTGTAAGCCGGAGCACGGCCACCAGAGACACAGGGGCTGTCCCCCCTCCCATGGGGGGGCAGGTCCAGGAGGCAGCCCCACGCTGCAGGAGGGGACGGGGGGGGGCTGGCGGGGAGCCCCATCCCGGCCGCCGGCCCCGCATCCAGGCTGCCTCTTATCTGCGCTGCTATCACATAACCTCTTCCTCACCCTCATCTGCTGGAAGCATAAACGGCCGCGGTTGTTTTCCCCAAGGTACGAGCACCGTGGGAAAGCCGAGGAGGGGAGGCTCGGGTCTTTACTCAAGCCCCGTTTTGGGGGTACTTGAGACTAAGGGGGCAGCAGCCAACCCAGGCGCTGGGTGTGGGGTCTCCCCCGCCGTGGGGAGCAGCCCCCACCCCGACACCCGTCCCCAGGCGCAGGCTGGGCTGCGGGGGATGCTGCTCTCTGCTCCGCGGTACCCGTGGCCCGGAGCAGCCATCCCCCAGCGTCCCTGGCAGAGCCACCCTAGCGCAGAGGTGGTTCAGAAACCACGACTGTGACCTTGCATGGCGCAGAGGGTCCCCACCGAGGGAGCACCACAGCCGCAGAGCCCTCTGCACCGCGTGACCGAGCAGACGCCTGCGCCAGCGAGATCTGGACCCCGTGGAGCGAAGCAAGTGGCCAAACAGGAGCCGGACGCTTGGATTTCATGTGTTTGCTGGCAACAGCTGAAGGAAGGAGAAATAACTAGCAGGAGAGTCTCCCTTAGGTGCACACAGGACCGCAGCCACTGCACGCTGCTCCCAGCCGCAGAGCGGTGACACGACCCTACCCCGTCGACCCCACACCTCTCGGGGTAACCGTCATCCTTGGGCTTACGAAGGGGAACCACAACTGCCTGCTCTCACACCTTCCCCTGCGCAACCCCAACAGCTGCAGACCCTGGGCGTTAAGCTCGCTTTCCGTGAGGCATCCAACGCACAAGAGTCACTTTTCCAGTTGTGCCAGTGGCTTCCCGCCTGGCGCAGCCTGGAAACAACACCCCAGCTTTCTCCTGAAGTTACACCCTTCTCCCTAAGACACATTTGCTCCTGAAGTTACACCCTTCTCCCTAAGACACATTTGCTCGGTGCCAGCCTGGGGGATCCTGACCTCCCCCAGCTCTGATCCGACCAGAGCAAGGGCTAGTGCTTGGGGACATGTCTCCGTGTCACTGAGAGAAGATCTGCTTCTTACTGCATCTTCCCATTCCACCTTATTCCATTCACTCTTATTCCACTGCCTCCCCACGAGCCCCTCCTGTGTTCCTGCACGGAGCATCATCGGGGATCGCAGGTGAGCATGACTGTCCACAGGATGGCTTCTCACAGGCATCAAGCCCACCTTGGAAACACCCCACGGAGCGCAGGAGCATGCTCTGGAGCCCGGGGAAGGCAGACAGGCCCAGGAAACGATCCTGCTGGGAAAGCAGAGCCCAGCACCCTGCACACTGGTCCCATCTGCTGCTCTGGCATCACCATCACGCTCAGGGTGGCACGGCACCCCTGGAGCCGGCAGAAGGAAGATGGGTGCAGGGAGATGAACACTTTTGGACGCTGCCCTGACCTCCCTGGGACGCGTGGATGCTCCCTCCGCTTAACCCCCCTCCCCGGCAGCAGGCACGACCGGGCTCACCGCACCTCACCTGCAGCTTCGCTCCGTGGTTTCTGGCACACGCGTCCGTTAAGAAACCAAAAGCTTCGCCGTGGGTCCCAGGAGAGCCAAGGCAGAGCTGCCCAGCTCCCCCTCACCCACGTGGGGCGCCCCGACCAGGCGATGCACCCCAAAGCTCCCGCCGGCCCTGCCGCACTCCCCCGGCGCCGGCACGGCCCCACAAACACCTCCGGCAGAGCCGCGATGCGGCTCCCAGCACCAAAACTCAGCGCTAGACCAAACCGCTGGTTTTTTTATGAAGTCCCATCCAGGCCCTGCTTTATTAAACACTCTGGGACACCAGCCTGGGAAAAAAAACAGAGTTTCACCCAGGGAGGGTGGTTGGCAAAGCAGCAGGTTACTTCAAGTGACATCAGGTTAATAAAGCAAAAGCAGATCTCCAGTCTTGTTTAATTAAAAAAAGCAAACTGCAATCCGAAGTCTTTGATGTGTTTTTTTTTGTTCCATTTCATTTTTGACCTAGCCCAAGCCACCTAATTGAGATTTTAAGACCCAGACTTTCATCTGGAGAGAAACTAAAGGAATTCCCAAAGCTGGATGTACTCATGGACAGGAGTGGGGAAAAACGTGCTAGAGCCCTGTTCCTCCTACCAGCGTGAAGGGGAGAGGGAAGGAAAAAAAAAAAAAAAAAAAAAGGCTTTGTTTCTTAAGCAGACATTAGTCAGGACAGTTTGGGAATCAAAGTTCCCATTGTAATGAAAAACAATATAATCCCATTACTAAGCAAAGTGGCCACGCTATGCTATGCTCCGGGTGGTAACCAGCTACCTGGGAAGGAGCTGCCTTTCAATGGAGCTTCATTCACAATAAACATGAAAGATGTCGAAGGAAGAGACCAAGACAAAACTCCTCTCATTCCCACCCTCAACAATGGCTGCTATGAAATATTTTTTTTTCCCCAGTCGATGTTTTTTTATATCCTCTGCCGGTGTAAATCCGCACAGACCCATTGTTTGTGGGAGCGGGCTGCCCTGCGCCGAGCTCTGCCCAGTCCCTGCTCCTGGAGGAGCCCAGTTATGGGGCGACCACGAAGGATGCGCTTCCAGCGGAGGATCCCCAGGGAACACGACCTGGGCTGAGGCCGGCGAACGGTCCCACCGTCCGCCCACGGGACAGGGGCGAGCGTCCTGGGGCAGGTCCCCAAGCAAGCGCCCCGCTGGTGACTGGCGTGCCTGTTAGACACCATCGGGTTGCCCGGCTCTTCTTTTCCTCCCCGGCGCTGCCCAGCAGCCGTGGCATTCGAGACCACCCGCCGCAACTGCTCCCTCTTTTGATTTTTCATTTGTAAACATTCTCCCTTTAAAAATGCTTTTATTCTTTAAGCCAGCAGAAGGAAAAGTTGGAATTTGGGGGGAGATGAGGAATTTCCACCTCCCCTGGCCACCCACCAGCCCAGCACTGCTGGTCCCTGAGGCCACTCTCCCTTCCCCATCCCTTTTGGGGTAAATGCCCATTTTCACCCGCTCTGGACACAGTGCTGCCCACACTTGCTGCCTGTGCAGGGCGAATTCACGCTGCCTTGCTCCCGGGAGCCCTGGCTCACACGCAGTGCCGGTACCACCAGCTCACTAAGCAATGATGAATTCTTTGATTTTTTCTTTTTTTCCTTTTCCCCCTCAAACCAAGTTTTGGCTAAACACCATGCCGTCCGAGAGCCAAATATGGAAAACTGCCACCCGGGACACGCGTGACCCCACCATCCCACTCTTCTAATCCTGAACATAAAACCTCAGATTAGGATCTGAACAGCTACCAAGAGTTTAAACAAGCTATATTTAGCTCCGATATTTATAAACAGGAGGAGAGGGGGGCTTTGCAGAGCACACGGCTGCCCCTGCGGCACAAACCCTACCAAAAACCAGAGCAATTCGTGCTGGGACTGTTTGGGTGAGATGGTGAGTGGGCAAAGATGGCAACGGCCAGACAGCGATGGATCCAGCTCCCCGCAACCTCACAGCCATGAGGCTGCTGGTTTCTCTTTGCAAGCAAAGCAAAGCTCCCGAAAATAGTTATTAGCAACAAAAACCTCACTCCCTTGGAAACCATGGCTTGAGGGATGTAAAGCACCTCCGAGCAGACGGGTGTCCGCTCCTGGGAGCTGTATCCCGGGATTTCTGCTGCTGCAGAGTTTAACCAGGGAAACGGCGAGGGAGGGAGGGAAGACTCTGCCTCCGACACCTTTTGCCTGCAGAAATCCCTGTGTCAACATGACGCCCTCGCCGAGGGAGCGGGGACAATGGTGGCGGCTCTGCCCTCCGGCCGCAGCCTACATTCCTGCACCCCTCCCCTGGAAACCCCCCTTTTGTGGGGAGCAGCAGGCCCTGTGAAAGGGCCGTCTGTCGCCCTGCCTTTTGACTTGGAGGTCTGTGTCTAACATTTTAATAGGGGCTGGGGATCGGGGAGAGGCCCCCCCCCGCCTTCCTCCCGGGCTGCTCCCCTCCATGGGGTCACTCTCCCAGCCGGCCCCGAAGCCGGCAGCGGGGCTCCGGCCGCCGACGGGCAGCGGGCGCAAGGGCGGGAGCCGGCGGCGCTGCACATCCCGCTGTCGACAGCCACATTCCTCCACCCACCCCGAGAAGAGCTATTCCATGGGATAACCGGCCGTGAGTGCCTTGGGAAGGGTCTTTTTTTGATCCCCAGAGCAATGACGCACCGGTGGGGCGGGAGCGCTGGAGACATGCTCTCCTTCACGACTGCTCGTCGACAGCAGATTAATTTCCACCTTAAAACGCACCACTGCACGCTCACAAGCACTCAACCCCGCAGGCAGCGATGCCCGTGGGGAGCATGCGGTCCGTGGGGTCCCCATCGCCCCGCTGATGCCGGCTCTCTCAGCAAGGGGACATGGGACAAGGCAGCTGAGAAAGTGAAGAGCCCCAGTGCTCCTTTTGTTGCTCCTTTTGGGGACAGCAGTGGTGGACGCAGGTAGCACCACATCGTGCCAAGAGCCGCAGAGGAGGATGAGGAGTAATCAGCAGCAGGAGGGAAGGCTCAGCCCTGCAGCCTCAGCTCTTGCAACAGCCTGGGACTGATCCTGCACAGCGCTGGAGGTCCAAGCAAAGCCCGGCACCGCTGCTCTCAGCTAGGCTGACTTTAGATCAAGCCCAAAGCAACAGGCTCCCCAGCCCATCGGTGCTGCTCCCGGCACCCAGCCCGCCCAGCCCACCACCACAAGGCTGCTTGCCTGCAGGGTGCCCCTTCTATTAAATAAGGGCAACGTTATAGCATCATTAAAACTTAATAAATCCATTTCCCATATAAATACCATTAAATTCAGATTTTGGGGAAGGGAATTAGGGTGAAAACTTGTTAAAAGAAAATGACTTCTGCGCAAATAAATTTTTGCAACTTGACTGAGCGTGAAAGTTTCCCATTAAAATGCAACTCTGCTCCCTTTGCTGGAAGTGTGCAAGAGCCTAATAACCAGGGCCTAAACATTAACTGTTTAACTGACTTTTCCAATATTAACTCCAGACTGCCGTGGGGGAAGGGGAGGACGCGACGGGTGAAAGCTTGAAGTAGACATTAATTACTGCGGTGCGAGGGAAGCACACCCAGCGCACACACCGCTCGCATGCTCCCAACAGCCCTTCGCAGACCCAGACGTGGGACAGCACCGGCCGCGAGCGGGGCACGAACCCCGCGGCGCGTGGGGCGGCGGGCAGGATGCTGCTCCATCCTGTGGCTGGGCTCCCCACGGCACCCAGCCAGATGTCTGCCCCCTCAACCCTGCACACGGGGCTTTGGTTGTGGTCCTGATGCTGCAGCTCACGCACCGAGCACTGCATTTACCAACGGGCACCTCCATCGCTTAATTCACCTCCAGGAGCAGGGACGCGTCTGGCAGGTCGCGCTGCTCCATCTCACACCAAAACAGGTTTCGATGTTCAGACAAGCCAACAGCACATGGAGGGCATCTGAGGCACCAAGCAAACCTTGCTTGATGTATGTGGAAATGCCAACACCGTCCCGTACCGCAGACCCCTACTCTCAGGGCACTCGCCAACGCAGGGAGGTGGGACGAGGTGACCCGATCCACCAGACATGCACTAGAGCTGTAGGCGGAGGCACTGCAACGGGTCCAGGCGCTGCCATGCACCGAGGGAGGCAGAGTCCAGACAAGGGCACACAAGTCTGAATGGGCACCATCACACCTCGGCCAGATGGCCAGCTGGAAGCAGCGCCAAGCTGCTCTACCAGCAAGACTCAGATGTCAAAGTAAAAAATGGGGTGTCCCCAGGTAGGGATCTCTAACTGTCCTGGAGCTCTCCAAGCAGGCAGATGGGAGCTGCCGTAGTTTGGTATCAGTAAGACCTAGCGGAGTGCTGCAAAGACTCCCCAACATCACACGTGGCAGACGTGCGAAGAGCGTTGTGCTATTAAGTCCAGCTGGGGTTTCCTCAGCCCTTCAGAGGCCCTGCCCTGCAACCCTGATGAGGCCCTGCTGACGCCAGCGGTGCCAAACCAGGGCCCTGACCCTCACACGTCTCTGCTCCTGCTCCCGGATGCCTCCGAGCTCAGATACCCAAAAAACAAAACTGCAATGCCCCCCTCAACACCAGAGTAGCATTTCTACTGCTCCTTCCAGGTCTTTGGCCGATGCCAATAGCTGCAGTTTCACCCCAGTCCAAAGCGCGAGCACAGCGCTGGTGAGTGCCCAACACAACGCCCGTGGCCAGCAGTCCTTGGAGGACAGTAACACCGACCCGCCGCTACCGATACCGGCCAAGGCCAACCCCAAGGAGCCCAGCACTGTAGGATGGAACAAGGGTGTGCATCCATCCTGTGGATGGATGGACTAGGGAAGCTGGGATGCCTCTTCTGCATAGCAAATCCAGGCTCACGAGGCCACCATGCAGCAGGGCAATGTCAGGGACCTGCAGGATTTTGGCACAGCCACTTCCAGGCATTGGGGCTCGGTGCTGCATGCCAAGGGTGTGCAATGAGATGAAAAGACCATTTGGAAAGCATGTGGAATCACCCCAAACCTTCACCTCTACAGCCTGATGGTCTTTCTAACCCTTGCCCTCAAAGCGAAGGGCTGCAGGAGGTCAGCCCAAGATTGGCCTGGGGGGGCGGTAAGTGAGCAGCCCAAGAGCCCCATGGTGCTGCCCCATCCTGGGTGGCAGCAGGAGCCAGCTGGACACAAAGCCATGCACCTGCAGTGAAGCAGACAGACCCCGACCACCTTTTTGGCCCACGGGATAGAGGCAGGACTAAACCAAGACCCCACTGCCGGTCTGCTTTCCCAGGGGAATTTAAGCTGTATCCCAGAGGCTCTTCCACTCCACAGCCCCAATACATGGTCTAAAACCTTCACCTGGAGTTTGGCGACACGTTAACTATGGAGAAGTCTCCATCCAGATCCAGAGCTTACCAGCTCTTGGTAACTGCACCCCGAGGCTACTCCCTCGTTAAACACGCTGATGCTCTATAAATTTCACATTCCACTCATGTACACATGCCGTTACCGTTCGGGACACCTACCAACACGAGCAAGACGAGGGTCAGCACACCTCCAGGCCTGGAAAGAGCAGGTTAATTTCCAAACAATGTTATTTTAAAACTTGCTAACTGCCTGCTGATTATGTTATCTAAGCCCTTAATTGGTGAATAGCTTGGCCTTGCAACAGCCAAGCATGTCTCCCTCATGCTATATAAAATAAACCGTAACAGCCTCGGAGGCGAGACCAGGGTGTATAGTATCAGCTGGAACAAATGGACGTATCGTGGCTTCCAGCAGGTAGGAAGACAGCAAGTCAGAGATTTTGGTGGAATAAAACGTACCCTGTATGACAAAGCGAGCCACCTCCAGAAGCTGTCCACGGAGCGAGCCCCGTGCACTGCACCACACCACGGGATCACACGTTTAACAGCCGCAAGCACCTGGCGGGGAATAGCCCCTCTGATCTCAGGTGGTGATGGCCACGGCGAATACCTCATCCCCTCTGGCTCCTGGGGAGCCCCTGAGCAGCTTCACCTCAGCAGGCATCACCCCACCTCTCCTGCTCATCTCTGTGCCACCGGTCCTGCTAAGGGACCTACCGAGATACCTCCTCCTGAGCTGGCCCCTGCCCCAATGCAGTACTACCCTCCGGCCATCACAAGGACAAAGCCATGAGAGAAAAATCAAGGAAAAAAACCTCAGTCCAACCAATAAAATCCCAGGGCAAGTTAGCAGGAGTCAGTGGGACCACCTAAGACAACTGATAACCATCAGGACGCCTTGCAGAGAGGAGAGATGTAAACAGAGATTCTTCTAGAAAAGAGCTAAAAAAAAAAATCCAGTGCTGTCCCAGTGACCTCACCAGCTGGGCTTCTCAGCTAAGTTTCTCTTCCACTGGAATCTGCAACAGGTGATGCTTTTGTGTTTTTAATCTACCCTCTTACCCATTTCCACCTTGTTCTTTCCCGAGAATGAGATCAGACTTGAAAGAGCCATCAAGAGTTCTCAACATGGCTGAATCACCGCTCGTCTACTTCTTTAAGAGCTTCCTCCGGTTGATTGTTCAACACTCCACCCTCTTCCTCTCCAGCACCGAGACTGCATTTTTTCTTTGTTATTATTTCATGGAAATAACGTTGGGTTAAAGCACATGAGAAAAACCAAACCAGAAGGAAACTTCCGCCCTTTACAATGAGATAACAATGACTGAGCAGTTGAATAACTTGAAGGGCACAAAGAGCTGTAGGGCCCAGATCTCTCCGCTGTCTTCCTGGTTGTCTCCTTAAAAAGTTTTGAGCTAAAATAATCATCTCTTCCCACTACAGTCCCCCTCCGAATGTTTCTTCCAAGGTTTCTGGCCTGCTGCCCGTGGAAGCTGGTGGTGGCGATGGGCACCAGCTCAGGAGCCATCGCCTCGGCTGAACTGCAACGCCGTGCTGATTCATAAACAGAGGAAGTACTTTAGCAAACCGACTTTTCCCCCTTTTCAGCGCAAACCTAGTGATTAATTTAACTTATTATTTTCCTTTGCCGTCTCTTTGGCTTCTCCAGGCAAAAGTATGACAACCCAGATGCAGTTCCTCTGACTTTAATGGTTGAAAGGCTGGTGGAGCGGGGTTTGAAACTCGGCCCTCTTTCATGCCATCTGCTTTTAACTAGCGGAGCAAGGGAGGTCCTGGGAATCAGCGTCACGTGGCACAGCAATCTAAAATCAGCCCCGCTCATTTGCGGGGATGCCAGTCAAAACTACGGTTATCCAACAGTCTAATTAGGAGCTATCACTAGAAGTCAAAACGACCTTTTGGAAAACCTTCTCATTTTGTCTGGGAAAATGCCTTAGTCAAAGGCAAGTGCCTTTTCCGGAAAGCCGCAGCTCCCCAGCGCCGGGAAGCCACACTGCAACACCACCGCAGCCACCGTCTGCAGACCGGACCTGTTAAAGCTCCAGGTCTGGCGCAAGTGCCACGCGTGGGACGGAAAACACCCCGCACCTTCAGCTGGGGTCCGTGCAAGGTGCACGAAACTCTGCTGCTGCGGCTCTTCCAGCACCGAACGACCCGCCTACCCCTGCCAAGATGGAAAAAAGCTCCAAAGGCGGCTTAATTAGGCCGCTTCTGTCGCGAGCCCTCCAGCCGATCAAATGCTCAGTCCTCTCCATTCAATTAAAGCCCTGCGTGCCCCGGACTGCCTGGCAAAGGGACAAGCAAGATAAGGCCCCTGGAGTTCTACAAACTACCACTGTAAAATAATAAAGGCAGAGAAAGCTTCTCGTCTCACACCGGCGATTCCCTCCCCGTAACAGGGTTTTGGTGTGTTATCAGAGTCGTCTTCACGTAACCCAACGAGCTCTCTCCCGCCACAAACGCCGGGACGCTTGTCCGCTGGAGTAGCATTTCCCCCGTACGCTATTTATTTCACTCCACTTTCTAATTGGATTTGTGGGGGCAGCACAATGGGGCTTTATGGCCAAACTTTGTTAAGTGCCAGGCCGAGCGGAGATGTGGCCAGCAGCCAAAATGGTGCATTTCACGCAGGCGCCAAAGGGCAGTGCCAAGCTTTTCTGCGTCTGGTATCTGTGTTCTTGGCTCTGCTTTGTTTAAGAAGCTTGGAAGCAAAACTCCTCGTAAAGAGATATTCAGACAAGTGAAAAACCAGGATTTTGTGAGCTGCTATCAGATACCTTGGAAAGTTGCACCTCCTCCAGTCTGGCAGCGCCTCTAGTACCTGCTCCCACCGCCCACAGAGCGTACCCTGCACAGGACGAGCGCTTTAACCCGCCGAGAGCGCACACCTTGGTTTCCCGCAAAAATAACTCGCGCGCACTCGCGAAGCCGTCCCGGCGCCTGCAGCCAAGGGAGAGGCGGTTATTCACAGCTAGCAACGAAGAAGTTCTTTAAAGTTAACTTTTTCTCTTAAAAAAACACCCACCCCAAGCCTACTTTGGAGGCTTCTCCTCCAAATAGAGCTCGCACACATCAGATCTAATTAGATTCCATCACCATCTGCACATGAAATGTAAATCAGGAGTTGCAGAGACTTAAGAAAAAAAAGGGAAGAATGACCACAAGGAAAAGGAGGGGTGTAAGGTTGGGGAGGGGGTGGAGGGTTGGGCATTCTGGGAAGCCATACATGATTAGTCACACAGCATTAATCTGCCTCCCTTAACAATAGCTGCCGAATTTCGACCGAATCCCAGCTGTCGCTCTTTGAATGAAAGAAAACAAGATTTAGAGCGTCAAGCGTTGGTAGGGGCTTCTGTGCAAAAAAAAGTGGCGTGCATTCATTAGTGGCTCACAAAGGGACCCAGCCTTTGTCCATTAAATTGCTCATGTGCCTGATTGATTTGCTGATTTATTTGCACCAAAAGGCTTGGGGGGTTCAGCTTGGAGAAGGGGGTGGGAGGTGCCCGGCTACTGGGCAGAGTAACGGCACCCAGGCGGATTTGCAAAAAGCAACACACATTGTCAAGGGAAACTGCCATTCAACAGGTTGGGATTGGAAATGCCTTCAGGTTCCTCCGCCGAGGACTTCCTATTTGGAAATTTGGGGTGGGTGGGAACGTCTCCCCGCCTGCTCTCAGCCCAGGCCACGTTCAACAGGCAGAGGGGAAATCTGGCCGGAAAACAGAGCCTTGCCCATTCACATTTCTTTTATGGAATAGTTTGAGAAAGGGAGCCGGAGTCTTATTCATTTCTCTTGGTTATTGTTCCCTGGGAGCCTGGAGTGAATCGGCCATCGCTGCGGTGGGTCAGTTGGTCCTTCAAAGAGTCCCAACGCTTTACACATCCGTTTCCCCACAATCGGCTTGGAGAAAGCTCCTGCCTGGGTGCCAGGTCCCACCAGGAATGCCAGGCTGGACCGCAGCTTGGCACCAGCACCGGCAGGGCTGCGGGAGGAGGTGGCCCGGCTCCCCCGCCAGCCCCGGGCCGTGTCCCACAGACCCACGGACATCAACGAGGCAGCACCAGCAGCCAGAGCCACGCCATGAAATCGCTCTTGAACGTTTAATGGAGACGTCCCAGACACCGCACCACGAACTGCCCAGGTGCAAGGGACTGAAAGGCAACGCTTCGGGGCCAGGAGGGAATAGCTGGAAGACAGACAGACAGACAGCTTCCCTCCCCACCCGATGGTCCAACGAGCGCCGCAGGCTGGCCCTACCTCCTGCTCCATCAGCAGGGCAGTCTGCATAGGTTAACACCAGCAAAACATGGCCCTTTGCCCATGTTTTTTCCACCCAGCTAGGAACAAAGCCCGATCCTGCCAAACTCGCGGCGACTCCTACACAAGCAGGTTATTCTTGCCACTCAAGGAAAGAAAACGCATCTTGCCCTATTAAATCCAGAGCCTTCAAAGCAAAGTCAACATGCATGTCAATACTTTGGTCGGGGGAGATGAAAATCCTCTGGCTCCTCCATACTTACTGGCACACCTCCGTCCCGTTGGGAAAAGTTTCACACTTGCCCCCGTTGAGGCAGGATTCGGCAAGCTGCGTGCACCGTAAACCTGCAAACAGAAGGAGAGCGTTAAGCCACGGCGCAGGTCCCCGGGGTGGCAGCGGGGGCTGCATCCCCTAGCATCACTCGGACCACGGACAGGCTCGCCGGGACCCCCCGGAGCGCCCTGCCCAGCCTGGGGAGATGGGGGCTGCAGCACCCGGCGGCCCCCACCCGCAGGGTGATGGAGGCGGGCAGGGACCCAGCACCGAGAGGCTCACCTAAAAATAAACTCGGGGTGGGCTTGAGGGCAGGCTCTGCCCTCTCCTCCAGCGGCAGGACTTAGAGAGAAACCCCAGATCAGGCGCTTGAGCGACAAATGCCGTTTGGGAAAAAACATCCGCCTCGGGGCCCATTACTTATCATTAATTCAGTAACGAAATGAGTCGCCCGTCACAACTTGCTATGAGTAAAGGTTTCATTGTCTGGCCCTCAGAGCCAAATTTTGCACAGTTACCAGAGCAACTCCCTGAAAGTACCAGAAGCGCTTCCGATTTCCACCCCGGCTCGGCTCTTCCCCTTCTCTGCCCCGCTAGCTCTTCACGGTAACCGGTTCTGCCACACGCCTGTGCAACCGGAGCAGTTTCACCCTCAGCGACTGCAGCCCCGCACCGCCGCCGCCAGCACCAAACTTCTCCCTCCGGCCAGCGCCGAGCCCCACGCACCCCGGGACCACCCCGTGGCGCCGGGGGCTCCCTCCCCAGCCCCCGCGTGTCCCACGGGGGATGGA
>VZTL01032238.1:44170-65178 GCA_013400535.1 Scopus umbretta
CCCTGCACAGCCCCCCAGTGCAGCCCCCCCAGCCCCTGCACAGCCCCAGAGACACAGCCCCTGCGGCCTGCAGCTCCTGCTCGGGGACCGCAGGAGGACCCAGACCCTCAGCCTGGCCCGCAGCCTGTCTGTACAGGGGGGTCCTGGGCACGGGAACCAGGGGGGACACATGGGAATGGGGTGATTGTAAATGGCTGGTTGCACCGGGGGACCAGGGCTTGGGCTTAGCATCCCCCGGGGGTCACAGGAGAGCTGGGCGCAGGGTGCGCGCAGGGGCACGGGGTGGGATTCACCCTCTGACCTGCACCACGACGCAGGTGCACGCGGGTACGCCGAGCCATTTCCTACCCACCTTCCCCATACGTGCAGGCAGCTACCCGCGGAGCTGGGGTCGGATGTTGTTTGTTTTGTGCTGTGAACTAATGAACTCGCAGGCAGAGCCCTGGCCAGCCCGATGCACCGCATCAACAAATAAACAAATAAATTAGGAGAAGCAGGGATGCCAAACCCAGGAGGCAGCCCGACAAGCCCCAGATGTGCGTAGGCTTCCCGTGCACGCAGCGCTGCCTGTGGGTCCCCACGCCCTCATCCCCGTGTCTCCAGAGCCCCGCTCCAGCCCCCAGACATCCACTGTGCCGTGGTCGAGCGTGGCACATCAAGCTGCCCCAGAGCCTGCGGGGATGCGGAGATGTCCAACCCAAAGCCCAGCCAGGCCCTGAGCCTGGGGCACTTAAGCACTTCAACTCATGTTTGCGGGTGTCACCCAAGAGCTGTGCCTGCAGGGGGGTGCTCAGGGGCTGTACCCGCAGAGCACCGCTGCTGGAAACAGCCCGTGCGAGGGTGCTGACGAGTGATGCTTCCTCGTTGGGTTGTGGGGACCAACGCTGGTCAGCAAGGCTCACCGCGATGCCGGTCCCCTGCGCCACGCCAGCCTGGTGTCTGCCACTGCAGCGCTGGTGCCCTGGTGCCTGCACATGGGGGGGGGGGGCAAAAACTCGGAGCACAGAGAATTTGGGGTACTGACTGCCCCAGGATCGGGGGCACCTAAATCCCGTCAGGCTCCTGGGTCTCCCCCCGAGCCCCTCTGAGCTGTGGCTGTTGGAGGCCATCAGATGGCTCTTTTACAGCTCTCAGATACAGGGACATGCGGGGCTGGCTGCCGGCCTTTGGCTAAAAGCTTGGGAACAGAGGAAGAGTAGCAAGGGTCGGCAACGGGTTAATGGGAAGGAGGTGACACTGCTGTCATCTGTGTCTCTCATCACAGGGCACATTCCGCCAGCCCCTGGGCTCATCCCATCCCATGGCAGGCCCAGTGTTATCCCACTGCTTCCCGTTGTAAATTATTTCCAGAGCAAGTGTGAAACAATTAAACAAACCGAAAGGCAGAGTCTGCTCGTCAGATCAAAGGAGCGAGCCCTGCAGCGGTACCTCACTCCCGCACTCTCCCCTCCTTCCCCGCTCCTCCTGCATTCATTGCTTTGGGCTCTAAAAGAGTGCCCCGATCCAGGTTGGGAAGTTGGGGCTCTGAGTGGAGCACGGTGCCGCTCGGGGTCCGGGTGCCGCTGGGAGCTCGAGCCCGCTCTGAAACCTTAAAGCATCCTGGGGAGATGCCACTCGCTGTGCTCCATCACGGCGGAGCAGGGGCAAGGCCGGGCCATCGGCACGTTTCAGGAGCAAGGGACAGACGCCAAAGGATGCGAGCGCTTTGCTGCAATGCCTCTTCACCCTCATTTTCTGCCCTTGGCAGGGAAGGGGGTGCTCCCTGCCTTTTATCCTCCCCGCAGACATGAGTAGGATGGCAGCAGCTGGGCAGCGGGATGCGGCCCCTGCCACCGCAACATCCCTTTGCCACCATGAGCTTGCCACCACCTTCAGCCTCAGCAGGAGGCACGGCAGCTGTGAGGGCAGCCTGAGGTTTCCACTGCTTGGGCTTCCTTGGAGATGGAAACTTCTGCTCTCTTTCTCTCCATCTTCTCCCTTTCTCCCTCTCTGCCAGAGCTCAGGGAGCAGGGAGCATCTCAGCTTTACCTGCCTGGAAATACCGGCCGTAACTTTGCCCGGGCTTGTTCTCCACATGCAGAGAGCACTGTGCGTTCAGCTTAGCCGTGCTCTGGGGCTTGCTCCCCAAAACTCGAGGGAGCTCCCCCAGCCCTGCCAGACCACTGTGGCCGTGCCTGGGTACACGGAGCCATCGGGGTCCCCGCCGTGCCCTGCGCCATCTGGGGACGGAGGGGTGGTGAAGCCGCCTGTCGCACGGCAAGGCGGGATGCAGCGGCAGGACCGGGTGGTGAAGACACCCAGCCCTGCCTGCTGCCCCGGCACTGCCGCGGCGGGCACTGCCGGATAACCATGTGTCCCTGGCATCGGGTGTTCTCGGGGTGCTGGACACCCATGAGCCTGGGGCTGAAAGAGCACGTGGGAAGCCATGTGCGAGCCCCGGCCTTGGCTTTCCTCTGCGGTGCCGCGCAGCCGTGCCCCCCCGTCCCCCGAACGCAACAGGTCAAATACATCTACTTATTGCCATCACCCGGGGGGGCTGCTGTGACCCCGCGGCGGAGGGATGGCTCTGCACCGGGGAAGGCTTTGCCGTGGGGGAGGTAAAAGGCTCCTCTGCGGTTTCCCACGGGCAGGACGGGGGCACGAGCGTCTCGGCGCGAGGATGACTCCTCCAGCCGGGCGCTGCTGTGAGATGCCCCGCTTTAATCTGGTGCCATCCTTCCCCCGGTACAGGGGGGGATCTGGTGCAAGATCCTCGCAGGGAACCTCCTCGAGTTTCCTTCTCCCAGACTCCTCCGCCGGAGACTCCTACCAGTTAAAGTAAAAGGGGAGGAAGGGAAAAGTCAGCGTTCCGCATAAATCTTTTTGCAATAAGAGGTGAATATGACATAAGTCCAAAGAAAGTTTTGTATTTTGAGTGGTCTTCAGGGGTTAAAACTAATGGGATTTTAGGTACTTTTAAAAATAGCGTTCATAAAAGGCTTTAATAGAAACCTTGGCAACTGTCCATGTGATTAGTGATTTAAAAACATAAAACCTCCACACATGTTTAAAAGTTTTAATAAGTTAAAATTAAATGAGTGAAACTCTGGGAATATTTTTTTGTTACTGCAAGCTAAGAAAATTATGTCCGTTAAGCAAAACTTAATACAAATATAAACAGGTAATGCACATCTGTAAATTATTTTCATGTCTCCAGGGGCTGGAAAAAAACCTAAGTGAGACCAGCATTCTTATATATATTTTGCCTTGACAGCTCAGGAAAAAATTTGCCAAAAACCAGAGTTAGAGCACTGGGCTGGCGTGGGAAAGTTGGTTTAGTGAGAAATTTGCCCTAGGCTATTTAAATAAAAACAGGCGTTTTTTTAATGGCAAATGCCTGTTAAATACAACCAACGAGGCTTCCAATCGCCTGAGTAACTAGGGTGCCTATTCCTTCTTGACACTTTCATCTCTTTATCATCACAATCAATATCTTGCTCTTATACATTCGGTGCAATAAAAATAGGACTGATAAGGCAGACATCAAACTGGATGTCTCCTGCTTTCACCTCCGTGCTAGGTTTGGCATTCCTCCACCGGCTGGTTTTTGGAGCAGCACGCAGGGTTAGCCCTCCTCGCGCTGGTACACGCACCCGCACCCTCGCTCACGCTCTCAAAAAAAGCAATTCTTAGTAATTAAACGTGAATTAAAGTGGGTAGAGCATCCTGGAAAGTCGAGCGGATAAAAATACAGCCGGTCATGGAGCCTGCAATGTAAAACTATTCCAGCCAAAGCTGCCCCATAATGGGATTAAGCTGCGATTCCCCGGGGCACCAGAGAAATGAGGCTGGATTTGCGAGAATGGTCTAAATCCCGATTATTTTTTTTCTTTTCTTAAATGGCTGAGTGGAGGATTGTGAATGAGCGGCCATACAAAACATCACACCGATCGCGCCATCCCTCCGGCACGGCGGTGATGGCAGCACGTGCCCGGGGAGGATGACTTTCCTCCTGGCAGCGCTGTGGGTATCGATCCCACCAGATTGTCCGGGGTTGGGATGGGACAGAGAACAGCCAGCCCTCACTGCCATGGGAGGAGGTTGGTGCCATGCGTGTCCCTGCCCCGGCACGACTGTTGTGCCCAGGCTTGGCACCCGCAGGGTTTTCCTCCTCACGGGCTGCTGAAACTGGTTTTAATTGCAGGGTTGCTTCTAGCCATCACTTCTCGGTGTGTAAAGTCAGCTTAGTAACTCTCACCCATGGGATTAGCGACAGGCGGGGAGATGTCCCGGAGGAGCAGATTTCCCCGCAATGTTTGTACCTGGGTGAAAGTGCTGCTACGCTATTGCGCTATAAAATCTGTGTCACGTTTAAAATAAAATGCCTTTATGGGCGGCGAAGGGAGAGAGCAGGTGTTGGGCAGGCGTCTCTCAGCCCGGCCCCAGCCTCGCCGTCCCCTGCGCTGTTCTTATCCGCCTCCATAAAACAACTGAACATTCACTGTTGTGTAAACAGAGGCCGATGGGGTTTATGGAGCTGTGGGTGACAATGTGCTTGGCCCCAAGCCTGTCCCAACCTTGTGCTGCTCCCTTGTGGGTGCCGGGGTGTGGGTGCACCCACCTGCACGGGCTGGCTCGAGATGCAGGTCCCCCCCGTCCCTCGGTGCGCGTCCCTGTCCCTCCCGGGCTGGTTCTTGCCCTTGCCTGCACCCAGATGCTGCAGACCCCGTGCGTCCCTGTCCCCTCTCCTCCCTCGCCGGGGCGATTCCTCGGGGTGTCACACGCACCCAGCTCGGGGCAGGGAGTGGCTCTGCACCCACCGGCTCGTGCCCACGGCAGGGATGCAGGTGGTGACCCCGGCTCTCTCAAAGCGCAGACCCCAGCCCAGCCTTGCCCCCAGCCCTGGGGCCACGCGGGATGTGTTAGCACCCTGCGTTTCATGTGTATCTTCTTTCAAAACCATCCATTTCTTTGCTTTTTCTTCCATTTCTCCTTTTCCTGCTGAGGCACACGGGACTTTTCGTCGTCTCAGCAAAGAATTTGCTCACCAGAGTGTGTGGAGGGACCAGGATCAGACCTCTTCTGATATTTACATTAAATAATTGAAAACCATCGCTCGCAGCAGTGAAAACCCAAGCGTGATTCTCGGCGCGCAAGCCTGGGCATGAACCTGATACTGGATTTCTGGACCGCCGTGCAATGCCAAGCACATCTGAGTTACGCTGGCATCCCCACAGTTTCACCCGGCTCCGCGTTGTTGGAATTTGCCTCTCCCAGGGCAAGCACTCAAGAAAGACGTCATGCCGTGCGGACACTCGCTCCGTGCAGGTTTTCAGGCAGGTTTTTTGGGAGACGTCCCTCCCGGAAACCTGGGCATGCCCCTTCTCGCTGCGCGGGCCCGAGGGGGCTGGGTTGCAGGGTCCTGGGATGCCACCGATGCCGGCAGGTAGTTTCAAGGGCAGTTCAGTGCCAGCTCTGTTCTCACAGCAACGGGATTCGGGAGTTGGGAGCTCCTGTGCCAGGCTGAAGCCATCTGAAATTCTTAAGCGATTACAAATAGAGGCTGAAAAAGTGCTTTCCGCACCCCAGCCCCTGCCTGCTCGATTTGCGGGTGCTCCCACCCACCGCCCCCTCTTTCCTTCCGCATGGAAACAGGAAGATTTGGAGATGTTTCATTTCACAGCGTGGCTGCAAAGCAGCTCTTCCCCGCTCCCCCGGCACGCACGTTGAGGAGACCGCGCATCTTCTGCACGGATGCAGGGTGTTTTGGGCTATGGGCACCCAGGAAGGCAGCCCCGCTGGCAGGGTGGTGTGGGGGCTCCTGCGGTCTCCCTGCCATGGCCGGGCACATGTGCAAGGGCTGCTGTCGGGGAACGCTTCCCACCCAGCTCTGACCTTGGTGCCTCCCAGCAAAAACACCTCCTGGAGAGGGGCCAAGCATAATAGCCAGTTCCTTCTACTCCCTTCCTTCCCAGGCAGCCACATTATCACAGGGCTCGGCCGCGAATCAAAGCCAGGCACACGAAGACGGGAACCAGGAGAAATGGGCCAAAAGATGCCGTTTCTGCTCGGAGAGAAGAGGCTGCGGGGGCCCTGGAGCCGCCTGCTTAATCGTGGGGTGCCCCGTGGCGGTGGGCTCCATGCCTGGGAGGGAGGCCCCCCCCCCCCCAAAACTATGCTTGGGTGCACCCAGGAGCCCCAGGAAAGCCTCCGTCGTGCCCAGCGCATCCCTCATGCCAGGGCACCGAGGGTCCCCTGCCCTGCGCCGTGGCGGCTCCCACGGGGCTGGCTGCGCTCAGGGGCGTTCGTGGTGCCGCGACCGGTGCCAAAGGGTTTAGAGAAGCCCCAGAGCCCGTTCCCTGACCTCTGCCTGCTGGCAGCTGTAGGTGAGCGATTTATTTCCTGGAAAATCATTGTGGATTTTCTTTAGAATTAGGCTGAAAAATAAATGAATAAACTCCTCCCATGATGCCATGAGCCTTTCTCCCTCTGTGGGGTCCTCTCCGCAGGGAGGGATCGCTCCTGCTTGGCGAGGGTTGCTGCCCGCTGCCTCCCTAGGTGGAAAGGGAGCTCTCGCTCCGGTTATCCATCCTCGGGATCACGGCTGGCCCACGGGGCTTCCCCCCTTCTCCACATATAGGGACCGGTCCCACTGATCCCATCCCGCGATGCCGGCACAGGGCTGGTGGCACGGGTCAGGCCGTGCGCCGCACCACCCACCGGCAGCACCTCTCCCCACGGCACGGGCCGGCGTGGGTGGCGGGCTGGGAACCGGCTGGCGAAGAGGTACCAGCAAGGTGTGAGCCCTCCCCTGCCGCCCTGAGCTGCTGACTTCAAAGCCCGGTGACCTTTCAAATGCAGCGGCTCTTGCACGGGGCAGTGAGACTCACAGCCGTGAGGAAGCGGGGAGCGCGGGGGGGGGGAGGATCTGTGCATCCCTGGCCAGGGGCTGGAGGGATGGGGCCAAACCCCCTATCCCCCCGGCACGTGGGGTGATGCTGCCCAGTGGGACGCCCATGCCGCCACCAGCTCCCCGCTCCTGGCTGGAGCCTGTGCCCCACCGGAGCAGCATGTGCCCCGGGCACGGCCGGGCAGGGCTCTCGCTGCCGCCTGGACTTTGGAGCGTAGGAGCTGTATGGCAGCCCAGGCGCTGCGGAGGGTAGTGGCATGCTCGCTCCCTCCTGCTCCGGCACCACGCCAAGCTGTGCCCCCGCGGCAAGCGGGCTCTGCCGTGGCCCCGGCGCGGTTGGAGTTGCCGCGTTGAGAGCCACGGTCCCTGCTGCTCCACGCGGGGAGCTGCGGGCGCCTGCGGGACGATGCTCCCATGAACGTCCAGCAGCAAAAACACATCAAAGCGCGTCCTGATGGCAGCGAGTAAACAGGAAGGGAGAGAAAGACAAACACGGCTCCTTGCAACTGTCAGGGGAGAAAAACAATTCGCTCTCCAGGCGGGAGAGCATTTGCTGCCCTCTCAGCTGCAACCCCACAGAGAAATGAGCCAAATGAGCCAAACGAGCCAAATGAGCCAAAAGGGCTCAGGACCACCTGCTCCAAATGCTGCCGGGGGTGTGACTGTGGGGGGCTGAGCCCCGCCGGCGGGGGCTGCAAGGGTCGGGCTTGCCTGTGTGTCTCCCGCTGCCCGCACATGCCGGGGCATCGCGCTGAGAGCTCTGCAAGCACAGAGCAAAGTGGTTTTGGGAAAAGTGGTGGAAACGGGGTGAGCGGGACAGCGGCTGCGCTTGGTTTTGCAGCAACAGCGCAGGGTATCGCAGGCTGTTTCCTCACCCACTGCCTCGCTGCAAGCCCAGTTCCCAGGGCTTCCCAAAGGGTCTGCGCCAGGGCCTGGTAATAGGATTAGGGGCCTCCTCGCCTGGTCATCCCATCCTAATCCTGCCAGGAGGGGAGAAGTCAGGCTGGGACAAAAGGCATTAGCTGTCCGCGCCTGGTCGTGGCCCGCTGACCTCTGCGCAGGCAGCGGGGACGGGGCATCAGCCGCAGACCCGTCGCTGCTGCCACGCGGGTGGTCACAGCCGCCAGCCAGGTCCCCACGCCGCGGGGGCCGCGCGCTGGGCCGGTGGCACGTGCTGCCACGTCGGGGCCCCGAGCACGCGGGGCACGGGAGCGCTGTGCGGCGCTGGCACGGCTCCGCTGGGTGTCAGCGGGGACGAGCTGATTCACTGCCTCGGAGCAGCTGCTGTCCGGCAAAGTTCCTGTTTTTCAGTGAAATCCCCAATTCCGTGCCTGGAAAAAACAAATCGGAGCGGAGCAGGTGCCTGGCCCTGTGCAGTGTGGCTACGAGGGCTCAGCCCCGGCTGCCTGTTGAAAACACAAACTCCAAAGCTGGCCCAGTCCACACGCACAAACCAACGACAGCACACTCAAAAAAACTGCCTCCCTCCCCAGCCCAAGCTCAAAGGTTTGGGAGAGAGTCAAACCCTCCTGCTTTAGAGCACGAGCCAAACTCAAAAGGTGGGAAAATCAAAAGGAAACTTTCCCGAGAGGCATTAGCCCCCACGTGCCCGCTGCCCTCCACCCGGCATCACTGCTGCCTGCCGCACCGGCCCGCGGCGGCTCCTGTGCCCACCCAGGGTCCCCGGGGCAGCCCAGCAGGTCTCCATCCCTGCAGAGTCCTGGGCAGCGCGGCCAAAACCACCTCCACACCCATGGGAGCTGACTCAATGGGTTGGACCCGGACTGTCCCTGCCGCCGGGCTTGAAGGGTTCGGGGGTTGTCAACACGTCTCTTCGCACAGGCACGGCGCTGCGGGAGCAAAGCGTGGTGCCCAGGGAAGGGGAGCACATCCCCACCCCGCGGCGCTCCCGGAGCCGGCCGGCAGCAGCCCTGGGGAGAGCCTGGGGCACCTCCTGCAAAGTGCCTTCAGGGAAGACGAAGGTGAAGGCCCCAGCCGGGCTGTTCCCGCACCCCAAGCCCCTGCCATCCTGGGGTGACACCCAGCGCAGCGCTGCTGGGCCACCGGGGTGGGCACGGGGGGAACGGCACCCACGTGAAAGCGGGTTGGCTTTAGCCTGTGCAACTTCGGTTTGCTGAGCGGGATGTTTTCAAACCTCCACTTAAGGGAGGAGGTTTGCCAACGGAAATATGTAACTGACTGTAAATAATAGCTTTTATCTGCAGCGGTACCCGTGAAATGAATAAGCTCCCCGGCAGCGGCGGGGCAGAGCCAGCAGATCTGCACAGGTGACAGCAGAGGGGGTTGGGTTACGGGCTCCCCATCACCGCCCGAGCCCCCCGATGGCTTGTGACAGGTTCATAAGCTGAGAAATGTGATGCTTTGCAAGGTTCAGTAAATATTAGGACTACTCCTCCCTCTTTCTGGTGCAGGTTTAATTGCTAGGGTAATTCATGAGAGCACAAGGGAAAAAAAAACATCTGGGAAAATAGGACCTGTTAAATGGAATCCATTAATAACGAAATAATTGTTCCTCTGCATGTGATTCAGACAGCTGCCTAATTGTTAATTACCTTGATGTAAGAATAACAGGTAATTATGAGGCTACATCATGAGGAGCTGCCTTTATTTTCTTCCCGCTTCTTTTCTTTTGGTGAATGCTGGAGACGGAGCCTGCCCCGGCAGGTCACGCCGGGACTCGGCGGAGAGATGCTCCCCAGGCAGGGCTCCTCCTGCGGGGGTGAGGTGGGAGCTCCGGGTCGCAGCCATGTCCTGAAGCTATTGCTGCTCCTGGACATGGACCCCAAAACACACAACTGTCCTCAGCAGGGGAGCGGGGGACCAGCCACCTTCCTTGTCCGTGGGACCCTGCCCATACAGAGCCCAGACCTGGCTCTGCGCTGAGCAAACAAGAAGCAAAAGTTATTGGTGACCTTGGCTGTCAAATTCCCCAGGAATGCTTTATTCAAGAGACGTTCTTGAAATATTTTATTCCCATTTGCCTATTGCAAAATATGCTTTCTCTACAAGTGTACACACACACAAATACACACCCCCACAAGCCCACAAGCACGCGTCTGCACACACTCACATGCGCCCCCACCGCGTAGGCACCAAGCGCCAGCAGAGACAGGACTCTTCCTTAAGTTTGTTTTTTTTTTTACCAAGAAACATTGCTGAGTTCCATTTTCTAGAGGTGAGAGGATGCAGAGACAGACAGGCACTGCTGAAGGTGGTGATAACATCTGTGCAATTAGTGACGATGCTGCTGGTGATTTCCCATCACTGGTTTCGTGCAATCATTGCCTTTGGCTTCTTCCAAAGAAGAGACGCCAGCCAAGAGATAGCCAAGCAATGGGGAAATCAGGACAGAGGAGTGCGGATGGAAAGAGCTGTCTGAGACCTGATCGGAGGAGGAGGCAGCCCCAAGCATGGTCCTGTTCTCGCTCTCCCCTCTCGGGGCCAAGTGTCCTTATCCCCTCCATGCGGTTTGCATTTTAGCTCGCTGGTGCACTTCACGCCACACCCAGGAGTGCCGGTGACCCCACGGCAACGTGGTCTCTCTGCCTGTTACAGAGCCAAAAGTGGGGGAAGAAAAGAGATGGGGGGCTGAAGCTGCTGCTCAGGAGTTGTCTTCAGCGCAGCTGGCGAGGGAGAGGAGCGAGGAGCCCGGCAGCAGCGCTTGCTGCCTCCCATGCTGGCTGTGCAGGCTTTTCACAGGCCTGATCCACCACCGGTAGCTGCCTCGGGGTCTGGAGGCTCTGGGGTTCCCCAGACGCAGGCTCCTATCCTGGATGGCCATTTCCATCGCCCTTGGACAAGACGCTTGCAGCAGCCTGGCGTAGGGACCATGCACCTTCTTTCAGATCCCCAGCCGAGGGACGGCAGCTCTCTGGCAACTGCTCTTTGCCCTGCGAAGGTGAAGGCAACGGGGCAGCGCTGACCCTGCGCCCGTTCTTGCCTTTGCTGGCGGTGGTGGCCTGCGAGCGAAGCCCTCGGAGCCGGCACGGGGCAGGACATGCCCGGCCCGGCAGCCCTGGCCCTGGGCACGTCCTGCTGCCAGCAACGTGCTGGGGAGGGAGGGATGCTCTCCTTATCCCAGCTTCCTGCAGGCAAAAATAGCTATGGGCCCCAGGTTCCTGTGTATCTCGTGTATTTATAGTGTGAACGGCTCCGTAACGCTCTGCCCTTCTGGCTCTCACCTGCGTTTTGGGGAGGAAATACCATCTCTCCCGTGCGTTCGTGTGCGTCTTTCACACCAGAGAGGACTTGACACTTCCCACAGGCACTAAATAAATGAGGTCCTGGCGGCAGGACCTACGTGACTGCATCCCTCTGCGCCGGCTGCCGGTTCCGAGGACGGCGCTGGTCCCGGGTGGGATACCCCATGGGCGCAGCGGTGCGGGAGGTACGGGGGGCGCCCAGTGCTGCCCTCCAACACCTGCTTTTGCACAGCAAGGGCCAAATCTGCGGGATGGCAAGATCCTTTCAAGAAACAAAAAAGAAGCAAGCCTGCAAGCCAGCTCCCGGCTCAGTGCTGCCCAAGCGAGCCGGAGCCACAGCCACCAGCGTGCAGCGGGGCGATGCCCGCCGGCTTCGCTCGGCTGCCCAGGGGCCTGGTGGCGCTGGCGAGGGCAGGGCTGGCAGAAATCACCACCCGCAGCGGTGACAGGGGTTTATTTTTCTAAGCAAATCGCCAAAGAGGCTAAATATACATTTTCCATTCAGTTCCCCAAAGCAGCGATAGCCTGGAGCCTAAAAATAAATCCCTTTTGATTGTGCCTGGGCCAGAATTAGACTGCCTGCGGACCAAGCCCTGTTCAGCTTCATCCCAGCCTGAGCCCTTTCTCTCCCTCCGGGCTCCCGGTGGCGTGGGATGGGGTGGCCCCGTGGCCCCCCCACCTTCCCCAGCTCCAGCCCTGGAGGCACCGCGGCGGCGTGTGCCGAGGAGCGGTGGTGAGCAGAAGAGCGCCCGCAGCCAGCGCGTGTTGCAAGACTTATCTGCTCGAAGAGCCTGTGTTTTGCAAGGCTTTCCCCAGCCCAGGCTATGCCAAGTGCCGGCCCAAAACCCGGCGTGTTCTCCCGGTGCTGCCTTCCCTGCCACACCACGCGCCTCCCGCCCCGGCTGCTGCCCAGCAGCTCGCAGCCCTGCTTTCGGCCCCCGGGGCCCGGCCCCAGGGGTTTCGCTCGTGCCCAAGAGCGCAAGCAGGGTCTGAACGCTGCTCCTCTGTCTGATGGGTGCCCACCTCGGAGGGCTTTGAGGACGCGAGGGGCCAGGCTGAACCATGGGTGCCCAGGGGCAGTGAGCCCTTGATCACGCCAGCCAGCCCCAGCTCCTCCTTCTCTCTGCTGTGTAAGTCGTAACCGCTGTTACATCTCAGTGAAATAACACATTTGAAAGAAAGGGGGGAAAAAAAATCCCCTAAACCCTGTAAAACTGAAATTGTAGTTCTCCCGGGATGCAGCGTCTGAAATATTCCCACAACCTTTGCATAATGCATCGCTCATGTCAGACCTCGGGAGACAGAAATTAATAGCTAACAGCAAGCAGGCATGGCACACACGTGGGCTTTCCTTCGCTCCGCGCTCCCAGGGGCTCCGCGCTCTGGGGATACTTTTCCTTTACATTCAGCTCAAATAATTCTCATTTAAAGACATGAGAAGAAAAAGACCATAGAGGAGTCAAAGAGCATTTGTGCCAAACAGGAAATATTCAATAAATGTTTATCCTCTAACACAATGGTGGGGTTTCGAAAGTTTTCTATGGATGTGATTTAAGGTTGAGGGGGGCGGAGGGGCTTTTCCTCCCTCTCCAGCCTCTGGATGAGCGAGAGCAGAGTTTGGGCTCTGCCCGTGGCACCGAACTCCTCGTCCGGGCAGCTGCTTCCCGCTGAGGGAGGTGCGAACCAGACCGCGCCATCCCCCCGATTGCACCCGCGCAGGGATGGGGCAGGAGTTAAAGACTTCACCGTCAGCCAGGACACTGCCCTGG
This sequence comes from Scopus umbretta, assembly GCA_013400535.1. Lineage (NCBI taxonomy): Eukaryota > Metazoa > Chordata > Aves > Pelecaniformes > Scopidae > Scopus > Scopus umbretta. The sequence continues at coordinate 57,052 of VZTL01032238.1, forward strand.
GTGGGGTGCTCCCTGCCTCAGTTTCCCCGCCGTGCCCCCCTATTCCCGGGAGCGCCCTGCAGAAACGGGGCCATGCTAACCAGCCCCCCGACGAATCCACTCCTTCCCTCCGTTTTCCTGGTCCCGGCGGCTTTTTCCCCAACCTTCCTCCCCTCCCCCCCCAAAATGTGAAAAAATAGCTCCATCTGGATGCTGTTTCCACCCAGGCACAGGCCCCGGGGCCGGGAGCCAAGAGAGCAGCGCCTGTGAACGGCAGACGTGGGAGCCGGAGAGGATGTGACGGGGAAGCTGTGAGAAAAGCCTGAGGTCGGCAAACCTTCGGCCTCGCCGTGGGAGCCACTCTCCCTCACAGGAGAGCGCTCGGCAGCCGGAGACATGCGGCGATGCCAGCCCTGAGCCGGAGGGACGGTGGTGGTCCGGGCTGGGGGACGGTGGGGAGAGGCGCAGAGGGATGGGGAGAGGAGGGACCAATCCTGCCCAGGAGCTCTGTGCCGAGCCAGCGCTTCATCAGGGCCCTGTTTCCATCCCATTTTGGAGCAGGGTATCCCACGGGGCCGTGGCGGTGGCAGCCCCAGGGATGCTGCACCGCTCCTCCAGCAGCAGCTCCAGCCCTAAGCCCTCCAGCCACCGCTCCGAGCTCCCCAGCCTCGGCCACGGGAGGGGAAGGGACGGCTTCCCGCTTCCCAGACTTCCCACGCCAGCACGTGTTATTTACGACCCCCAGGTTTTCAAATTAAACATAAATTAGCCGAGGCGGGGGGGGGAAAGCGGGGGTCCAGCCGCATGGAGACCACCGCGCGAGGACCGATCCCGCTGCAGGAAGGGGGACGGTCACAGCTGGCGCGGGAGGAGTTAAGCTGCCCGGCGTGGGGAAGCCACCTCCATCCTCCAAAATACAATCGACCAGGAAATAAACAGGAGCTTGTGTTTGTTTCAGTTCACAAGTGAAAAATAAAAGGATTTCCTGCGGGCCAGGGCGCCCGGGGTCCCGCAGCCCGGCCGCCGAGCCGCCCGCCGCCCCGCGCCCATTGTTCGCCCCAGCTTTGCCATGGGGGACATTGTTCCCTCAAAATGTCCCATCAGATAAAGGAGCTGAAAAGGGCTCCCCGGGCTGTGCAGGCGACGAGCATTGCATGGCCACTGGCACGGCGAGAGCAAGCCCATGGGTTTTATCCAGACTTTGGGGGTCCCGGGCGCAGCCCCCAGCCCAGGTCCTACAGACACCCTGCGACAGCAGGCAGCGAGGGGGTCGTATCCTGCCTTCCCCCCCAGGACTGGGATGACAGGCAGGCAGCGACGCCCCGGCATGTTTGGGGGTGACCCCCAGCACCCAGCGAGTCCCACCACCCCAAGTGGGGCTGCAGCTTTGGGCCGGACCCAGACCCGGGGGTCCGAGCAGTCGACGCGGGTGGGGAGGTCCGGGGCGGCACACGAGTGCTTTGGACCCTCTCAAAGAGGGTTTCTGTCTTCCTCTTTTTATCAGCTGGATCTCACTGAAGGAGTAAAACCTCACATTTCCTACTGTTTAATGATATTTGCTGACTGTAGTGTCACAACAACGGTACCGGATGAGTGGAAAGAAAATAAATGCTAGAAAAATAACCCCGCGCGGAGGCACGTGGGAGTGCCGAGCCCTGAGACGGCCACGGGGCTCCCAGCCGGCAGAAACCCCGCGCTGGCACTGATGCTCCTGGAAAGCAGCAAGGAGTCAAAGGGAAACCTTTCGGCAGCCCCGGCCCCGGCCTGGGGGGACCCGCGGGGTTTTGCAGGGCTGCCCGGAGGTGCTGGTGGTGGCGGCGGTGCTGGCGGTGGTAGCGGTGGGCTGCACACCCCTCGGTGTGAAGTGCTCGGCAGGGCTGCAGCACGCTTCCACTGCCGGCCTGATGGATGTGTTGAGAGGATCTGAAAGCAAGGGAGATTTTGCATTTCAAGTCCTTCCTCACCTACCACCCCTGAAACGGGGTGGGAGTACTGCCAGGGACCCGCCGGCAGCTCCCTAGGAAACCCTCATGCCTGGGTAGGAGGCGTTTCAGCAGGAAAAAAAAAAAATACATAAGAAAAAGAAAAATAACGTGGGGGCAGCTGTCAGCCTTTGCTCTCATCTCACTTTCGGGAGCAGCCTGGCCACGCTGGTTGAACAGAGGTCTGGGGCTGGCATGGTGGGTCTGAGCTCCTCTCTGCTTGCCTTGCAAAATTCAAGTGGGCTGGACTTGGGACTCAGCCTGCTCGGGAGCTCGCTCTGTGTACAGGGTGTGATTTGGGGCTGCCAGAAAGGCTGGAGCCTTGTGGAGGGCTGTCCCGGAGGTCTCCTGGTGATGTCTGTCCTTGCCACAGCTTGTGCTGGTAACCGGCATCACCTTTCCTTCCTGCTGGGAAAGTAAACCTGCTTGAAGAGCTTCCTCCACTTTTATTCCATCATTAGCTGGTGAGCTTTGATAGTCCACGCACTGGTGGCCTTGTGGTGTCTCCAAGACATGCATCTTTAACGTGTCCATTACCCCACTGGTAAATCACAGCACGGACAAGCAACCAGCTCCTGCCTTTGGGTGACCTTGACCCTGCAGCTCCCACAGGGGCACAGGGCAGCTCTGCACACCGTGGGTCCTGACCCAGTCCCCTGCCCCGGCTCTGGCAGGAGCTGGGGTTGTTTTGGGTGACCAGCCAGCCCCTCTCTGGCTCTTCTGGTCAGGCACGTGAAATTTGGGCTCATGGTACCATGGGGAAGCAGCTCCCTCTTCACTAAAACCCAACCTGCTCTGCAGAAACGCTGGTGGTGGTGGCAGCTTGTGATGCTCATGCTGGTTTTGTGCTGGGGGTGTCAACAAGCATCCAGAAAAGCTGCAAACCATCACCTGCAGGTAACGCAGCGGCTCCCGCGAGCCGGGGAACAACCGTGGGGACCCGCTCACAGGGGGCTTGCTGGTCTGCAGCCGCCGGGGAACGCCGTGCTCTCCTGGCCATGCTCTCCTGGCCGTGTTCTCCTGGCCGTGCTCTCCTGGCCGTGCTCTCCTGGCCGTGCTGCGGGCGTCAGGTCGTGCCGGGAGCCGGTCCCTGGGGCGGCCCAGCAGCATCGCCGGGGCAGGCGGGGGGCAGGATAGCGGTGGCAGCTGCGGTGGCTCCGGTGCCTTGCCGGGAGCTGCAGTTTGTGAGCGCTTCCTGCAATTTGGCCCTCGGTGAATAAATAACCGCACACAGAAGCGAAGGCAGTGAAGGATCTCAGGCAGAGTAAATATAGTTCATAACTTTTTTTTTTTTTTCCCTTCAGTCTGATCCCAAGCCCTGTCAGTTTGTACTCTTGCCTTTGTTTCGGGTTGGTGGGGTTTTTTTTGGTTTTTTTTCGCTGTGTTTTTTTTAACCAGCGTTTGATGGCAGCCTCCCAACAACACGTTCAGGCTGCTGAAAGCGCCTCATTTTGCTGTGGCCGGGGCAGCAGCTTTCATTGATGGTTCGAATCACTAGGCAGCCTCCGGGTTGGAAAAAGACAACAATACTACAACACTCGGAGGTTCTTCAGAGCAAAACTTACCGAAAAGGGGATAAAAAAAAAATGGTTTGGGTTTGGGGTTTTCTTTTCGCCTTTGGCAGCTGTAAACTAAAACCTCCCTGGGTCAGAATCACTCCTCAGCTGATGGGAGCGTGGCTCCGTGGCCGAGCCCACAGCCGGCCGAGCAGGGCAGTGCTGGCAGACCTCTGCTCCGGCACCCCGCTGCCGCTGGCTGCCACAGGCACCGCTGGTTTCCAACTCGCTAAATCAAGTGCCAAACCTGGTACTTGGTTAACCAGCACTCAGCTGGCAGTTCGGGAGGTTTTGCTTTGCAGATGCGGCTAATTGCCACGTTAGAGTTGATGGTGCAACGCACGCCGATGGTCTTACCAGCACTATGGGCGGCAAACTGCTGTGTCTGGCCTGGGTTGATTCACTTTCAGGCATTTCCCCCTCCACACAGCTCCTTTGGGGATGTTTGTTGGTTTTTCTCATCAGCACAGTTAAAAATGGAAAGGCAAAAATGTCTCCTAGGTGGTGGCCAGGTGATGGCACAGCCCAACCCTTCCCAGTGCTCCTGCTCCGATGCCCTCCCACCACTCGCTGCTGCTCCTCCTCGGCGGCTTGTCCTGGGGACGCCGCAAGCTTCTGGAGGGTGACGGGGTGTGCAGCTCCGAGCACGGTCCTGGTGCGTGGCTTCCATCTCCTCTTGCTCATCTTTCAGTAGAAACGGGGTGTCCCTGGGGTGGCAGGGCTGGAGCTGTTGTGCATACGGGCTGTGCCGGCACTGCCGCCCGCACCGGGGCACGGCGGGGCTGGCGACGGGGGGGCCGTCCCGGTTGCTCTTCGCAGGCAGGCGAGAGATTTCACATCCATCGGCAAAGTGAGGCCTCCGGGGGAGGGGAATAAAAGTACCCAGAGGGTTGTTGCTTCTGGGAATGCTCATCCCGGGAGCTGGAGCAGCCCCGCTACCCTCTTCTGCACCCCCTGCTCCCCTGCCTGGCCCCTGCGCCCCGTGGGACCCCAGCCCGGGAGCGGGAACGCGCCATTCCCCTGGGGCCGCCAGCGCAGACAGGCGGAGAACAGCCCCGCTCTGCTCGGAGGAGCCGTCCCCGGGAGGAACTGAAACCTGCTCTGTAATGGCAGGGAAACGCTCCGCACTGGGGTGGCAGAGCCGCCACCAGCCTGTCTGTCCCTCGCCCTTCCCGCAGCTGGTCGGCTTCCCAGAAAACCAGCTCCCAGAAGGTCCCAGACCTTGGATTTTTCCCAGTGCAGCTTTGCAAACAAATCTGGGAATGATAATAACAAACTGCCCAGCCCTGCTTTGGTATCCTTTTGCTTTATTTTTCTTGCATGTTGCAGCTTCCCACCACGGCCCGGTGGTGCCTGGAGGGGCTGCATCACCCCCAGCCCCTCAGGCCACCGAGCGGGAGCAGAGAGAAGGGTCGCCACATCGGGGCAGGGACGCTGCGGAGGAGCACGGAAGAGACGGATCAGATGCCGGGGAGGCTGAGCTCCTGCTCCTGCACTCCTGGAGGTGCTGCCTCCTTCCCTGGCTGTGTCCCGCAGAGCTGGGGCGGACCTGCTGGCCCGCAGGTTCAGCAGCCCATCACCCAGGCCTTGAGCCTGCAGGTCCTCTCCTGCGAGTGCCAGCCCATCATCTGGGTGTGGAGCCTGCAGGTCCCATCCCATCATGTCCATGCTGCACCGCCTGCTAGGCGAGAAAATACTTAAAAAGGAGCAACATGGCAGGGAAAGGGAGAAGCGGCTCCATCCGTACTCTAACACGTCGCACAGATAAAGCAGAAATATCCCAGGACAAACCTGAGGGAGTGGGAGGAGAGGAAGCGAGAGGCATCCCCATGGGAAAACACATACATGTTCGGGCAGCGAGAACACAAGTGCTCATTACTCATGAAAAAAACTCACAGAAGTTCTTTTCAGGCATCGGCTTCCAGTAACAAAGCCAGATTGATGGAAAAAAGTGCTTTTATTTTTCGTTCGCCAATGGAGAAGCTAAAAAAAGGATGCAAAGAATAACTGGGGGAATGTAAAGAGTCAGCTGAGGGAGCTGGGTCCCAGGGGCATTCAGACAATGCCTCCTGCCCCCGGGCTTTTAATTATTGTACTCAGGAAATCAAACAAGCGTGCTATTATTTATTCGGAGGAGGCATCAGTTTCCGTGTGTTTTACAGGGGTTTGCCTGGGCAGCCCATGGGCACGGAGGGATGATTCCTGCTGAGGGAAAGGACTGGCCAAACTGTTCTTGGGTTGGCACCGGGCAGGGGGTGCGTGGGAGATGAGCCGTGGCCCCACCGGGCTCCCCAGGCAGGCGGCACTGCCCGATTCGGGGTGCCGAAGGGGCGAGCAGAGCCACAGCTCGGCCCTGGTGCAGCCCCGTTTCCCAGCGGCTTGGTCGCTGCTGGTGGGTTGGCCACGGACCGCTGGGACTGGGAGGATGCTCCCCAGCCCGCTGCTGCATCCCGGTGCCCGGCTGGGCATACGCTGGAGCATCCTCCCCTCGCCATTCCCTCCTCCTCCTCCTCCNATCCCAAACTGAGGTAGGGAAAAGGAGGCGAGGCGAGCAGTCCCCACAGCCCTGCTCCCTGGGTGGGCTGTGGGATGGCAGCCGGGGTGCCCCGTGCACCCCCCCGGCCTGAGCACGCTGCCCTCGGCGGGGGCCAGCTGCCTGCACGCCTGTGCGGCGACGGGGCGGCGAGCCGCTCGCGCTCCAGCTGGAGCCGGCCCAGCGCCGGAGCAGCGAGCCGGGCGCTGCTCGTGCCGGTGCGGCCGGTGACGGTTCTGCTGCTCTCCGTCACCACGTCCCATCGCCGGGCTGGCTGCAGCGGCGTTTCTGCAGGAACCCCAACCGGAGAGTGTCTGTACTCCAAAGCGTCACTGACGCGAGGTCAAGCCTGGCAGAGACCCTTCCCCGGCTCCAGAAAGTCTTTCCAAAGTCTTGGCTAGGGAGAGGCCGTTGGGGTAATTTAAGCCGCCTTCCTGCACGCCCACGGCTCGCCGCCGGCCCCCCTGAGCCTCCTCAGGGCCGGGGAGTCACTTGAGCAACCAGCATGTCTCTGCCAAAGATCTTCAGTTTTAACCATAGGGATCCCAGCGGAGGGAGGGTTTGAGATGTCTTTCCCTACTGCTCATCCCCCCAATTCCAGCCTGAACCTTTTCTGATCTCTCCCTGCCGCCACCACGCCTGGCTGGGGTTTGGCCCCTTAGGGTTCACACGGGTGCAGGAACGCCCGCCGTGCCTCCACCATGAAGCTTTCCTGGGAGCAGCCTGGCCTTTAGGAGCAGGGAATCATCTCACATTGCTAAATCAATGCAACCCCAGCCAGCCATGCAGGCCTGGCACAGACCAGACCGTTCACCACTATGTCCAAGACCGTGCCAGCAAAGTCATCCCAGGGCTGCAACCACAGCTACCCGCCTGCCCCACTGACATGCTCTGCCGAGGAGAGCGGGTCCCATGGGGTGAGGAGGGGTGGCCTTCTGGGAAGGGGGGGGCCTCACTGGCCCCAAAACCCCTTGTGCTGGTGCTTTGCCGAGCAGGATCCACCTGGCCGTGCCTGCTGGGCTCTCCCTCCAGAGCCCTGGCACCACGTCTCTGGAGTTGGCCAGAGGGACACGGGTGGTGGGTGGCTGGGGAGGGCAGGAGCCATGGGTTGGCCGGGCTTGGGCACCTCTCCCCTCTGTCCTGGGACCGCGGTTGCTGTAAAGCCCAGTCTGAGATCCGGACTGTAACGAATGGGTTGGTTTTGGCTCGGCCCCAGCTGGAAACCTGCCCGTACCATGAAACCAGCCTGNTTTATTTTTCGTTCGCCAATGGAGAAGCTAAAAAAAGGATGCAAAGAATAACTGGGGGAATGTAAAGAGTCAGCTGAGGGAGCTGGGTCCCAGGGGCGTTCAGACAATGCCTCCTGCCCCCGGGCTTTTAATTATTGTACTCAGGAAATCAAACAAGCGTGCTATTATTTATTCGGAGGAGGCATCAGTTTCCGTGTGTTTTACAGGGGTTTGCCTGGGCAGCCCATGGGCACGGAGGGATGATTCCTGCTGAGGGAAAGGACTGGCCAAACTGTTCTTGGGTTGGCACCGGGCAGGGGGTGCGTGGGAGATGAGCCGTGGCCCCACCGGGCTCCCCAGGCAGGCGGCACTGCCCGATTCGGGGTGCCGAAGGGGCGAGCAGAGCCACAGCTCGGCCCTGGTGCAGCCCCGTTTCCCAGCGGCTTGGTCGCTGCTGGTGGGTTGGCCATGGACCGCTGGGACTGGGAGGATGCTCCCCCGCCCGCTGCTGCATCCCGGTGCCCGGCTGGGCATACGCTGGACCATCCTCCCCTCGCCATTCCCTCCTCCTCCTCCTCCTCCCTTCCTCCCCGCTCCCCCTCCTCCCGCTGAGCCCCGAAAGGAGCCCTTGGTATGTTGTGTGAGTTGCAGCTCAAGTGAGTTTTATTCAGCTCCACTAACCTTGGCAGACAGACCCCAGGGAAAGGGACAAAAGGACAATTGTTTGCAGCAATTTTGCCCTCAATTGGTTTCCCCATCAGCTTGCAGAGCGGCACAGCCAGCCAGGCACTGCCTGACTAACAGCATTAAATTCAAGTTGCGCTGCTGTGAGGGGCGGGGGGGCTTGG
>VZTL01032238.1:65198-112417 GCA_013400535.1 Scopus umbretta
GCAGGAACGCCCGCCGTGCCTCCACCATGAAGCTTTCCTGGGAGCAGCCTGGCCTTTAGGAGCAGGGAATCATCTCACATTGCTAAATCAATGCAACCCCAGCCAGCCATGCAGGCCTGGCACAGACCAGACCGTTCACCACTATGTCCAAGACCGTGCCAGCAAAGTCATCCCAGGGCGGCAACCACAGCTACCCGCCTGCCCCACTGACATGCTCGGCCGAGGAGAGCGGGTCCCATGGGGTGAGGAGGGGTGGCCTTCTGGGAAGGGGGGGGCCTCACTGGCCCCAAAACCCCTTGTGCTGGTGCTTTGCCGAGCAGGATCCACCTGGCCGTGCCTGCTGGGCTCTCCCTCCAGAGCCCTGGCACCACGTCTCTGGAGTTGGCCAGAGGGACACGGGTGGTGGGTGGCTGGGGAGGGCAGGAGCCATGGGTTGGCCGGGCTTGGGCACCTCTCCCCTCTGTCCTGGGACCGCGGTTGCTGTAAAGCCCAGTCTGAGATCCGGACTGTAACGAATGGGTTGGTTTTGGCTCGGCCCCAGCTGGAAACCTGCCCGTACCATGAAACCAGCCTGCCTGCGGAAACGTGGTGGTCAGCCCGGCTCGGGGACCTCCGGCACCAAACCATCCGCTGCCCACGCACCTCCGGGGGTGGCATGGTGTGGTTTTGGCAGGATGGGGAGACCTGGCCATGCCGGGGGGCTGGCTGGGATTAGCCCAGCTGGGACCTTTCCTTTCCAACACAAGAGGGTTTCTAGTGCTTCCGAGGGACGCACGAGGATGCCACGCATGGGCGACGTGTCCGCACAGGCGGCATGGTCCCCCCTCGGTGCACCCCGGGACATCTCTGCACAGTTGAACGCCAGGCAAGCGAGTCTTGGGTGGCTCCATTTTAGCGACGGGGAATAGGCCCAGGCACATCCCCGCAGCGGGAGGGTGCGGGGAAGAAGCACCATTCCCCAGCCGCCCTTTGCCGTGCCGCATCTCGGTGGATGCGGGGGCACCTGTAGCACGGGGATGGCGTGTCCCGGAGGTGGGTGTTCGCAAAGCTCACAACTGCTGCTCCGTAAGGGGAACCTCATCTGCTGGCTGCAGCGAGGGGCGAGGAGCAACCGTAATTAACGTGGCCCTGGAGGCCAAATTCCTTTCCTGGCCCTGGTGGGTGGGAGCTGGGCGGGAGTCGAGCCGGGAGGGGGGGGCTGCCCAGCTCAGCGGCAGTGCTTGGAGCAGGAGGGACTCCTTGCACGAGGCACCCCAAATTCGATCTGTTGCGGCATGGCTGGGCTCGGAGTCGGGAGGTATCTGACATCCAACAGACTGAAAGGGCCTGGGAGACACCCTCTGTTGTTTATCTCCAGTGTAATTAGGTAATTAACAAAGCAAATTAATTTCGGTTTCTATCTTCAGGGTTGGATTTGGCATCGTCTTTGCCCTTGTTTCGGGGCTCTGTGAGGAGCACGGGGTGAAGCAGGGTGTGGAAACGCTCCCAGCTGGCCCTGCCGGCCCTCCGACACCTCCCTGCACCGCAGCAGGCACTGCCCACGGCTGGAGTTGAGCCCCGAGTGGGCTGTGCAGGCCTGCAGGGTGGCTCAGCATCCACTGAAAGCCCCTGATTTTCCACGAGGTCTTTGCCCCCAGCATGTTGGCTGCAGGAGGGACAAGTCCTTGGGACGAGGCAGTGTCTCCAGCAAGCCCATGTGCCCCTGACCTGGGATTTGGGGGTTTCTCAGGTCATCAAGGCTTCCAGCACAGAGCCTTTGAACCATTTGATCCCATGCCTTGGGAGACAGGAGCTCCTCTGGCTCTGCCAAAGTGGAGTCTGCAAAAATGCATGCCTGAAATCTTTCGCAAACTTGGCTCTGAATTCCTACAGCACAGACTTTTCCCTTCCCTGCTCAGAACCTCTTCCCTTGGCCCATGCGGAGGGGGAGAGGTGGGAAGCGGAGCCTTGTGCCGTCCCAAGCCCATCAATGATGGAGATTCTGGGGAGAGACAGGATCTTTCTTGACAAACCACTTTGCATCAACAGCCAGCCCAGACTTCTTTTGCTGCAGGGACTGGCAAAGGGAGAGGCTGCAGAACAAAGGAGGAACTTCTCCACACATACCACACACAAATATTTGCCATAGCAGCAGGAACAAAATAGCAAATTAGCAGCAAACGAGGTGATCCTGTGCTTGGTCCAAGTTACCCGGGGTAGGAAAGTCCCACTTTAACGTTGCGCTGGGCAGGTGAAACGCATCCTTGGAGCAGCCGTGCCAGCGCAGCTGACACCAGGTCAATGTATTCCTCCCTGCCGCTTCCTTCCCCAACGGCTGCTGGTCCACCAGCTCAGAAAAAAAAGGCAAGGAGGGGAGGGAGGCAGCCCCCAGCGCGGGCAGGAGCTTGGCTGTGCCGAGCGGTGCTCAGGCGGCAGCAGGCATGGAGGGGCCGGGCAGCGGGGCAGCCGCTGGCTGGTGTTGGCAGGGAAATGCCATGGTAACCCGCCGGCGTGATGCTGAGCACCCGCGTCCTCCCCGCGCTGGGGCTCGGGGAAGAAAAGGGGACAATGGAGCCAGAGAGGCAGAGCTGCCTCCCCAAGCTGTCCTACTTTGCCGCTCTGCCCCATCTGTGAGCTGTCAGGCACCCCGCCTGGCTTCGCCCTCCGGCTGCTTCTCCAGTGGGGCCGGACCCCCCGTCCCCAGGCAGCGTGTCGCGGGGGGCAGCTGCCCTGGGGGAGCCCCAGGCAGCAAAAGGCAGCCAGTCTGCGGGGATGCTCAGGGAAGGTGTCTCTGAAGCGTGGATGGCCTTTCGGCTGTCGTAAGCGTATGCAGACAGCCTGCAACGAGCCAAGGCGTCTTCTTGGGACTGCTATTTCTCTTTTTTTTCTTTCTAAGCATTGGCACGGACATGCAGCCAAGCGCGCGGCCGGCCGGGTGGATGCCAACCCAGGTGGAAAGCCCCAGACGGAAAAGGCACCTCCAACCAGCCTCCAAGTCACCAGCCCTCAAGAGCAGCGAAGAGAAAGATTTTCCCATCACGGGTCCCCGCTCCGCCACGCATGAGCAGATGTGGCACGGCTCACACCTGCTCCGTGCACTGTGCCACAGCTTGCGTGGGACGGGGACCCGCCGTCTCGGTGGGGTTCCTCCTACCACCACCCCCAAGGTCTGTGGGTGTGGGGTGCTCCCCCGAGCAGAAGGAGGGAGCCGGGTGCTCGGGGAGGCTTGCACGCCCCGGCAGGAGCTGCACGGGGTGCAGGAGCATGCCCAAATCAAAGGGAGAAGAATTTAATTAAGATTTCCGACGGTGCGAGATAGTGAAATGAGCAGATCTGGGCCCTCACCAACAGAGACGGGACGACTCCCTCTGTCTGCATCGGCATGCCAGGGATCATTTGCATCTTTAAACAGAGCGGTTTTTAATTGATATTGTGCTTGGATAACACGAGGAAGGAAAACCGTAGAGGTCTTTTCATGTCTGGGCCCCAGCTCTCCCGCAGAGCTCCGGGTCCCTGGGGGAGCCTGACTCTCCGGTGCTGCCAGGGTCGGGGTGCTGGGGCGGGCAGGGCACGATCCCGCTGCCTGCAGGGATGGAGTGAGGTTTTGCTGTGCTTCTCCCTCTGCATGCCCAGAGCCCGGCATCGCACAGGGGGAGGATGTGGGGAGGTTTGCACAGCGCGTTTCTGAAGTGCTTAGGGGTAAATGTGAGCCTCCAGAGCAGGTCCCGGCAGCTGTTCACTCCTTGCACGCACACCGGGCCCGCCATCTTCCCCGGGCGCTGGCAAACCCTTTGCCCTTGCACTTAGCCTCTCCCCAAAAACGCTCAGGTGTCCCCTTCCCCAGGCACCTGCAGGGGGGATCCCGCAGAGCGAGGTGCACTCTCTGCTCCGGAGGGAGCCTCACCCGCTGTTGCTCCAAGAGCGCCTGGATTGCGCTGGCGACGGGAGGGGGAGAGGCGGCACGGACACGCTCGCCGGGAAAGCCATTTGAGGAAACGACACCAAATAAATCAGGCGGATTCATTCAGATCTGATCCTGCCCCAGAGAAAGGGGCGCCTTTGTGGGGAGCGAGGCGGCCGAGCCAGCCGTCCACCTGCCCCGCAGCCTGCGCTGCCGGCTCCGGCGCCAGCAGCAGCAGCTGGCCCGGCCGCCTGCCCCGGCGCCTGCCAAGGGTGCCAGCACGGCCCTAAATGCTCCCTTTGACGGCATCCACCGAGGACCAGGACGAGGCGCGGGGCTCAGGGCTGTCGGCCATGCCGCGCTCCCAAGCAGAGCATGGCGGGGTTTGGGGGGTGCTGGCGAGGGTGCAGGGTGTCGCACCCCAGTCCGGCTCCGCTCAGCCATCTGCTGCTGACCGGCTTTGAGCCAGGCGCCGCTGGTCGCGGGGCAGACGCTCCCGTCCCCTCCAGAGCTCTTTCTCCCCGTTACTATCTTTAACCGCCCCGCTAAGGGCAAGGGGATGCAGCCCCCCACCATTTGCTCCGATTCTTGGGATGCTCTGCGTACCGCAGAGCCCCGAGCCCGGCGGGTGCTCCCCAGGGGGGCTGGGAGAGGGGCTCGCGGGCCTTTGATCCACCCCACATCTCCCCCCCAGTTGCCAGCCTGGATTACGGCCCCGGCTCGCCTGCACCCCACGCACAGCTGAGCCCGCGGGTACCGGCATGGCCCCGGCACAACTGTGGCCACATCCTTCCCAGGCGGCAAGTGGCTGGGGTGGAGGAGAGAGAAGCCGCTGCTCATTTTCCTTCGTTGTTTGGCTGCTCCCAATGTTCTTCTCACAGTTTGGGGACCTGGAGAGGTCGGGGAACTGGGACGTGCCGGGGAGGGAGCCTCCCCCTCCGCCCTGCCAGCTGTGACACCCGGGAGCATGCGCCGTTTCCGGAGAGGAAAATGACATAATTCATACCCAGAATAATTCCCTCCTCAGAGCAAACCCGGCCCTATCTCCTGACTGACAGCGAGGCCCCAAATCCCCCTCTTGTTCCCTAATCTCCAGCTCAAGCCGTGAGAGACGGCAGGAGGCGGAGGAGAGGTCCGAGACGGTGGTATTTAAGACATGGATATTGCAAATCAGCGCCGGGTAGGGAGGTCACGGCTCCAAAGATGGCAGACTTCCTAATTACATACGCTTAGCCAAGATTTTTGGCAACAGCATCAGAAAGGAGCTAAAGCTGCCCAATTCCTGCTTACCCCCAAAACAGCCCCAAACAGACGTGGCTGAGATGGGGACGTGGCCCGCAGCCGCCCGGGGGGCAGCAGCTGTGGGGGTGGCATTGCCCGGGGACCCCGCGGTGGCATTGCCCGGGGACCCCGCAGCCCTCGCGCACCCCCTCCCCGGGTCACACCGGCTCCGAGGGCAGCGGGGTGGTGGGTTTCGGTGCCAGAGCCCCCTGGTTCCCCCCGCGGCTGCCCGGCTGCAGCGGGACATTTCCCACTGGGGCCGGGCTGGGGCTTGCCGCTGCAGAGGGGCTGCGCCTGGTTATCTCCCCAACGAGGGGCCTGGAGCCATCAAGATCTGCTCCAAACAATCGTTTCCTTTCCCAGGCACCTTCCGAAAAGAAAAAAAAAAAAAGAACAAAAAAACCCCAACAAAAATAAAAGAAAAAAAAAAAAAAAAAGAGCAGACTTTTCCCAGTGCTGCTGCATTTTCCTGCCTTGTGTTTTCCTGCCCCCACACATCTTCCTCGCCCAGGGACTGTCCCCAGCTGGCTCAGGGGGCTCTCCACCGCTCCAGGCCGATCCTCGGGGCTGGCGAGGATTTATCTTGCTGCAAGCTGGCACAGGAGCATCCATGCTCAGTCCTGCGGGACCGGGCGAGCAAAACCCCGATGGGCCACCCTGGCACTGTGACAGGGATGAATTCTGCACGATGGGGATGAATCCTGCATGCGGGGATGGGGCTGCGCCTTTCCACTGTCGGTGTTTTGGGAGCCCTTGATTCAGCTCTGTTTTCCTCTTGCCACACGTCTCCCCCCCCCCGCTGAGCCCAGCACTCGGGTGACTGTAATAACGACATCCCCTTCCCAGACGTTTTCCCGGTAAAAAGGGAAAGGCTGATGGATTTATGGGGCGGATTGCCCTTTCCCAGCTGCAAGACTCCTGCGGGCTTTGGTGGAAGCACGAGCAGCTCCGGGACATCTCCGTAACGTGGCAGGGATGCTGCGCTTCACCGCAGAGCGTGAAAGTGGGGCTGCCAGGGCAGCGGCAGAGGATGCGGGTCCCATCCTGGGATGGCTGCGCTCCCCCACGCAAAGTGCCGGTTCCCAGGGCTGGCCATCCCCGGGGAGCCCCGGGGAGGCAGATGCGGGGGCTGAACCCAAGCAATGCCTTCTGCTGCGGGGACCAGCCGCGTCGGCCGTGGGGAGGCGTCCATAATTCACGGCAGCCTAACCTGAGCTGCTGGCGATTGTTCCCAGGGCCGGGTTTGTCACTGGGGACGACGCCAGCATCCATCCCCTGCCCCTTCCCGGCCCCTCGACTTCACAACCTGCACAAGGCAGGGCTTGATCCCGGTGCTGACCTCCTGCTTGCTGCGAGACATGTCCCAGGGTGCGCAGCGAGCGATGTCCCAAGGTGTGCACACACGCTTGTTCTTGCACGCACACCCGCGCCTGCACACGGGCGTGCTCATGCACCTACAACACCGCTTTTTGCTCTTGGCTTGGGCAGCAGCAGGGGGGATTCAGGCATCACCCTGCTCAGCTCTGTGAGATTCTTTGTGACTTTGGGGCCAAACTCTCTTCCCAGCGGGATGGCACCTACACCGGGCGTTTACGGTAATCCGGCAGTGATTTGCTGGCTCGCGAATCACTCGGCTTTGCAACGCACACGCGAGGCGTGGTTACAGGCACATCTAAACGTGGTTTTCAGAGGAACGCTGAGGCTGCCCGGACTCCCGGCTGTGTGGCGGCACTGGCTGATGGGCACCCTCCAGCCGGGGCCGGCCTCGAGGGGATTGCCTGCAACTGAAATGAGACGGGGCCACCAGCGCTCCTCCTTTTTGGGGGCCAACGCCAGCCTGGGAGAAGCATCCCTTCGTCCTGACAACGCACAGACCCAGCTTTGCTCCAGCGGGCTGGCGCTCTCCTGATCTATCATTATGCCAAGTCTTGGCGCTAATCAGGCTAATTGGGGCCAGGCAAGGGGATGAGCTGTGGGCCGGAGGGGCTCGGGGGCTGGTGAACACAGCACAGCTTCCCCTTGCCGGCGTGGGGCGGAGGGCTGTGTGCTGCCCGCAGGAAGCGAGGGCGATATCTCCCCTTGGCCGCTATCTTTCTCTCTCGCACTCGCAGTTTCCCATGAGCAGAGCAGCTGGCTCTGTGCGATAGGGCTGGGGGAAGCCAGGGGGAAAATACCCCCTTTCCCAGCCTGGGGGGCTTCGTGTGTGCCTGGACCCCTCTGCACCCAGGTGCTGGGCTGGACCCTGCACCTCTCCCCATGTCCAGAGGCATCTGGGGGCTGCACGGGCGCTGTGCGACTTTTGGGGCATCTCTCCGGCTCAGGTCTGCTCCACATTTGGTCCTTGGTGCCCAGGGGTGAGTCTTTGGGCTGTAAAACCCCTTCTGCCCCCCGCATCGGCTCATGCCCCCCGATAAGCATCCTGGGGTGCAGCGATGCCTGGCAGGAGGGCTGTGCCCGACCTCAGGGTCTCCCCCTGAAGAAGATTCATCTCCCAGTGATTCGTCTTCCCTCGTCTGGGAGCTGGGACCCGTTTTGGTAGTGTGTGTTCCTGTTTGGTTGTGGCTTTGGTTTGCTTCGTGTGTCGTTTTTTGGGTTTTTGCTTTTTTTCTGCAGCAGCAGAAGCTCCCTTCCCCTCGCGGGCACCGGGAGGATGTTTATTTCGGAAGATGGGCTGGGCGAGTGGCCGAGGGACCCAGCGCTGGGGCCGAACCTCCGATTACCTGACTTTCCCCACAGTAACAACTGGACCTTGGTGGGAACGGAAGAGCCCGAGTCCATTTCTGGCACTCAGTCAGGGCAACCCGGGCTGACCCCGGCACACGAGGAGGTGGCCGAGTGGGGACAGAGGTGTGCTCCTGGCGTGGGCACAGCACACCCCATCCCTGCCGCGCCACGGCAGCTCTCCAGAGTGGGACGGTCACGGCTGCGCCGTGTCACCAGGAAGCGTGGGCAAGGCTTTGCGTAGGAGCTTTTTTCCCCTGTCTGGCATGCACGGGATTGCACGAACGAATGCGTTTCCGCTCCGGGCTTTCGCTGCCGGCTAATTATAAGCAGGGTTCTCCTGGTTCCCCGAGGCTGCAGCACCAGCGTGAGGTGGGATGGCTGCCGGTTCTCCGCAGGCTGGGCAGCCCCTTGCCTTCCCTGCTGTGGTGAGTTGGGCTCCCAAGGACCACAGCAAGGCTTTTCCTATATATTTGGGGATCCTCAGGGAGCAGGACTGTGGCTGTGCCAGGGAAAGGGGTGTTTGTCCACCTGCAGCAGGCTGGGATGGACCCACCAAGCTGAGCCGGGGCGATGGGCTCACATGCATCCCGAGGGAGCCGGGGATGCTCCCAGCTGCCTGCAGTGGCAACTGGTGCTTTCCAAGGCTGCAGGGTCAGGATCGGCCTCCTCCAACCTGCCGCCTCATTTGTCAGTAATAAAAATCATCATTTTGGATCTGCAGCACGGGGTACGGAGGGAGGATTTTTTTCCGAGCCCCTGTGCCAGAGCTGGGCACCAGTGTGGGAGCAGGAGCACGGCCGGGAGCCTGCCGGTGGGAGCCCTGTGGCACTGGCTGCTCCCCCAGCGCCTGCCCTGCTCCTCAACAGGGGAAACTGAGGCACCGGCCGCCCTCACTGCCAGCACGGTGGTGAAATCAGCGCCAGGCGCTCACCCCCATCGCAAGCCCGATACCTGATAAGCGGGGTTTTTTCTTTACAACTTGGGTTTTTTTTTGGCACGTTCCAAAACCCCTGCTGTTTTGCAAGCTGAGGGCCTTTTGTAAGAGGAGGGAGGGGGAAGTTTTGCAAGCGCAGAAAACCTGCACGTGCCTTTTGATACCAAGCCTGACCTCGGAGCCTGGTGACTGCGCATCTCCTTGCTGCCCTCCCCTTTCTGCTGGGAAAGCCGAGGCTGAAGCGTCACTCGGGCTGGCCTGGCAGTAGGAAGGGCCACCCCTGCCATGAGTTTGCTTGGTCTCAGCTGAGCTTGGCCAGGAAGGGGAAACGCACCCACCCGGGAGCACCACGACAGGGAGCTGGGACGTTGTGGGGTGGTGAATGCAAAACCCCAGTGCTTTGTACCGTCTCCCTTTGCTCTGCGGGAGCCTCTTTGTGCTCCTGGGCTGGGCAGGGAGGGTGTGATGGATGCGATGGTGCTGCTGGCCCATCCAAACCTCAGGAGCTTGCAGCTGGAGCCGGTAATCTCCCCATTGCCTATGGCCGTGGCTCTTGCAGAACCACCGACCCCCTTAGGGGTGTCTCTGGAGCTGTGTTTGGATCCGATTCGAATTTCAGAGCAGCGGGATCTGGCCATGTCCACTGACCTGCAGCGGCAGGGAGGCAGCAAGCGTGCACCCTCGTGGGCGCTGATGTGCGCTTCGCCGGTGCGAGGCTGGTTCCCACGTGGAGCTCCCCGTCCCGTGTCCCATCCTCCTCCCGCCGGCGCGCGGCACCGGGGAGCTGAGTGATCTGGAAGGACTCAGTTACCTAATAGGAAGGGGTGGAGGTGGGTGTGGGTGTGATAAATACATGCAGATAATTTTACTTCAGGGTAAGTCAATAAATTACTAAAGAGTCTTTGATTATGCTCTCAGTGGTGCGTGTTGATTCAAAAACCTAAGACATTTAGCCTCAATTATGTCTATTTGTGTGTCTTTCCTGCCTTGCTTCTCCGCGGCGCAGGGGAAATAACCCTGCCTTGTCTGCGTTCCCACACCTCTCCCACCTCGGCCCTGCTCCAGATTTTGCTCCTGTCCTGATAACCCTTCCAGTGGCGAGTGGGAGAGGATCAGCTCTTGGCACAAATCCTCTCCAGCTTTGGCCAACTTTCTGTGCTCTCTTTGACCGAAAGGACAAGAAGCAAATGCTCCCTGTGCATGAGGCTGGATGCAGCCGGCTCGATGGGCGGCAGCCAGGACAATGGGATGTTTTGGGGCCGGCCACGGTTGTGGATTCCCGTGTTCCCTCTCTAGCATGGTGCTGGGATGATGGGGAGCTGACCTCGCTCTGCAAAAACAGCTCCACGCTGCAAGAGGGCAAACTGTGTTTCCCAGTGCCTGCGCGGGACAGACCCTGGCCCGGCAAAGGGCCCGAAAGCCGATTCCCCTCTGCATCTCCAGCCCGGCCAGCAACGCTCCCGGCGGGCTCTGGCACGGCACCGCTCACCCTGTGCAGCCTTTCAGCTGCGTGTGCTGGGAGCGAGCCCCCGCGGGGGCAGATTGAAGTGATGCTCGGACCACACAGGTCCCTTAAGCCGCCAAGGATTCGGCTTTAAATACAAGTTGGCACTGGCGCTGCTGCTGCTGCGTGTGCTCGGTGGCTCGGCTGGGGACGTGTGGCCACGCGAGGGAACAGCTCGCTGTGCGGGAGGGCTGGTGTTATCAAAGGAGCAGAAGACTGCACCGGGGATGAGCTCTGCTCCGCTCCGGGGCGATGTGCGCTGAGCTGATCCTGTTGCCAGAGCGGCCCCGGGACCGCGCTCCTCTGCCTGTCCCGGGGCAGGGCCGGCAGCTGGAGGAACTGGCTCGCGGGGACATCACTGCTTTTCCTAAATCAGGAATGTAAAGTGAGCGTCCGGAGTGGGAGTTCATGGTCAAAGCCCTTTTTGCAATGGATGGAGTGAGCTGTGAGGGCCGTGTCGTTAGCAATGAGCTCCTTCCATGGGAAAGACGCTTGCTTCTTTCTGGGAAATCTCAGCAGAGGGTCGTTCATCACCAGGCAGGGCAGAGCTGTCCGCTCCGTCATCGGGCATGGGTTTAGCACACGTGCTGATGGTGGATTTGCCATTTTACTGAGTGCTCTGGGCCAGCTTGGGAGACCAGCTGGATGCTGCTCCGTGGGTGCAGGTATGCAATAGGATGTGGGGATTGCTCTGGAAACCAGAGGGCATCATTTCTGTTTCTGGACTGGCTATGTACATGTTTGTGCATGCAAATTTGAGAGTGGCTTTTCAAGTGCAAATCTCCTATGAAAACAAAGAGGAGTCTCGAAACTGGAGCACATGTTGCATTGAATTAAGCTGTTCTTGCGACATCTACCCAGAAGCTGTGTCGAGATTGTCCTTCCCTCGTGCCCTGCGCCTGCAGAGGTGCACCCAGCACCTTGTTTCTTTATACTCTGCCATCTATTTTTAGCTTGCACAGAGGAAGCACACATTACCCTGCGGTAACCACCCACCCTCAACAGACACTTCTGCTCAGCAGAGTTGACACACAACTTAGTGAAGTCTGCCTGACTGCTCGGGGCTTTGCACCAGCGAAGGTCATTACCTGATGGGATTAGACAGAGAAAGGGAATGGCACGGGGACACGGCAGGGACATGCTTTGGTGCTGCGCCGGCACGAAGGGTCTGGCCCCCCTCCAGGCCCAGCCTGCAGGCAGGGAGGGACAGGGCTGCTGGGGTGCAGGCTTTTACACCCTGGAGGTAAAATGTAATCCCTAAACGTTCCCAACGTCCCACCTGGCTTCTCCCAGCTGCTCGGTGCCACGGTGCCTTCCCCCAGCAGGGTGCAAGGCTCCTTGGAAAGCAGCCCCCCCATTCCACGGGTGTCCCTGGACAGGTTCTGCTGGCTGCCGAGAGCTGTCAAAAGCTGAATGCAGCAACGTGGCCGTGCTCAGGGCTGAGCACCAGCTCCAGCTCCTGCAGGGCAAGCGGAAACCTGCAACGAGGCATCAGCTCAAGAGAGCCGGGCCGTAGCTGAAGCACCCCATCATGCAGACTGCCCCGGCTCAGCACAGCTCGAAGCCCCTGGCACCTTGCTGCACAGCTCGTCGGTGGGACAGAGTGGGTTCCTGACATGTCTGCAGGACAGGACCACACAGTGTGGGTGACACAGGGCTGTGGCAGCATCACCAGCCTGGAGCCTGTCCACAGCCTCGGGGCTCTGTACACCACAAGCCGTTGAGTCATTACCTGGGGCTATTTTTACCCCCTGGAGCAGGCTCGCTGGGTCATTCCCAGTTCCTAATTGCCGTGATCAGACCTTCATAAATCTCACCCAAAAGAGGAAGTCTGGGAAATAGAAATCTCCTGCTGCAAGCAAGATGGGCTGAACTGCGGCCAGGCACCGGCGGCACTGTGTGCCGGGACCGCTTTCGCCAGAGGAGGGTGAGAAGGATGGAAAGCACCAAGCCCTGACTTGTGGCCATTCAGACCTGGCATGTCAGAGCTCCCCACAGGGACGTTTTGGCTGACATTTTACTAAGGCCACCGCGGGGACAGCCTTCTTCCACCTCCTCCTCCATTCCCGGCCTCTGCTTGCTTGCCTTAGTGCTCCCAAGCTCGCTGGCGCAGCTGAGCCGAGCCGAGCCGAGCCAAGGCAAGCCAGTGCAGGGGAGCAGTGCTGGATGGAAAAAGCCAACCCCTGATCTCTTGCTCAAAAGTCGCACCACACCCAAGCATCTGAAAAGCCTTCATTGAACAGTTCGTTGGCTATTTTTGTCATTGCTTCTGCCCTTCCTGGCCAGGGCTGAGACCAGAAACAGTAACGCCTCAACGGAGAGGATGAGACGGCCGTGTTCTGGGCATGGATGGAGGGGAAACGTCGGGAGATCTTGCTAGCAGGCTGCCGGAGATGTTTGGACACGTTAGCATCATCAGACCTTGATGCTCTGGACTTTCTGGGTTGGGTCCTGGTTGGAGCCCGTGGTTGGGGGTCCTGCTGATGCTGCTGGGGTTTGGTAGCAGGCTGCAGGCTGAAAAGGAGAGATCTGCGGAGACATGCAGAGCACAGAAATATTGCCATCTGCTGACACGTCCGGGCACGCAGTTTTGGACCCTGCCATGCCTCCAGTCACCATTTGCAAACAGTCTGGGCGCAGGATGCTGGCTGCCGCCTTTGCTGGGTCGACGTCTCCTCGGCCGGTGGCAGGGCAGGAGCGCGGCGGCACGGCCCTGCCGAGGCACGGCTGCGGGAGGGCCAGGCACTCGGCACCGATGTTGGCATCGAGTTGTGGCCGCAGCGGTGGAGGCCGAGCTCCAGTCGTGGTGCTGCAGGCGCTCTCACTGCTCACTAGCCAGGAGATGATGGAGGTCGCCCTGCTCATCCTGAAAGAGTTAACGAACATTTACCCTGCTGCAAAGAGCGACTTCAAAGTGTCGGGGCAGCATCCAACTCGGCAGCCTCCTGCAGACAGAGAAGGCAAGTCTTGGTAATTATAGCTTCTGATGCAAGAGCTGCAAAGGATTTGGGAAAATGCACGCTTGGCTACAGAAAAAGGTTTTGATTCCCCTCATTTTTTCTCCCCCTGAGCTCCCCCCAGTGCCCTCCAGCTACAGAGATTGGAGATGCATGTCTCGGACTGGATTTGCTTTGTTTCAAGTTCCCTGGGAATCTGGCACTGGCGTTACCCAGAGGAAGGGTGCTTCCAGCTTCCCAAGCACCGGGGCTTTGCCACGGTAGGCAGAGAGCTGGGTGCTCCCCAATACTCTGGCCTGGGTCTGCTGTGTCTGCTGAGAGCAACCATCAGCCCCCAAGAGCTGAGATGCAAGCCCACAGCCTCACGGAGGGCCAGCCGGCAGCCCTGCACACCCCAGACTGCAGATTTATCCTTGCACAGGGCAGGCACCCCCCGTGCCCAGCGCTGGCAGGAATGCAGGAGCAGACTGCTGCCCGTGGGCAGGCGGTGGGCAGCGGGATGTGTGCTTCACCCGTCCCCGGGGAACGCCGGCACCCGGCGCTGGCAGCAGCGGGCAGGAGACAGGGAGGTTGGTGCAGCTCCCAGTTTCTTGCAGAAGGAGGCTCCGACGCAGGCAGGCGTGTGGGGGCACGCCGGGGCGGCTCGTGGCCTCCCGCCGGCACCTGTCTTGCATCAGGATTCAGCCTTGGTGCAGGGATGGTGTCAGATGGGCCCCCAGTGGCCCGTCCTCCCCGTGCCCTGGCGCCCCGGCCCAAGGACCACGAGATGAGTTCATGTGGTCTCTTCCCCCGACTTGTCCTTGCTCCAGCCTCCTCCCTCCCAGCCCGAGGATGCTGCTCCCCCAGCCCGCCCCTGCCTTCCTCCCGCAGAGCCGCTCGCCTCCCCCGGGCCACGGGCAGGTGCACGCATCTCTGCTTTCCCACCGCCCGGCACGGCCCCCCGGCTGGGCTGCTGCCAGAGAAGGATGGGCTTGTGCTCCTGGGACGGTAGGACAGGCTGGGGATGGCGTGTCAGGGTCATGAGAAGCCCCAAAGGCTCCCTGCAAAGATGCTGCTGCAGAGCTGGAGGGGCAAACAGAGGCTGGGGGAGAAATTGGGCTTCCCTGTGAAAAGCGGGTGCATTAAAACCCAGAGCTGAGCTTTTCACCTGTGGGTCTTGCTGAGGTTGTCTGTAGATTGGCACCCTGCTCTAGGGCAGGAATGGGTCTGGGCATGGCTCTGTGCTTGGGCTCCTCAAACCCCAGGGGTCCTGGGCCATGCCTTCCTCATCCCCTGTCCCGTGGGGGAACCCTCTTTGCCAGAGGGACCTGTGCCCTGTGCCAGGCTGGGCACTGGTGGCACCTCCAGGCATGGGGACTGAGGTGGCTACAAGGGTCTCTGCAAAGGTGTCACCACCTTGGTGGTCCCGCCAAATCTCTGACCACCACAGGGGTCCCTGCAAAGCCATGACCGGCCACGGTTCCTTGTTCTGGGTTCCTTGCTCAAGGTGGCAGCAAGGGAGGGCATGACCAGGGAGACCCCCTGGGACAATGCGGGATGTGGTGCTGGTGCAGCAAAGCTGGAGCAGCCTCTCCAAGCTTGGAGCAATCCCGGCTGGGCAGAGCATCCCCGGGGGCCCAGGCAAACCCAGGCACGTCCTGGCCTCTCCTCCGGCAAAGCAGCACATTTCCCTTTCTCAGCTTGGCCAGTGACCCGGCAGCAAAGGCAGTGTTTCACTCCTGTGTCAACATTTGGAAGAAAAGGGGGGAAAATAGTCATTTCTGTCAAACCCGGGAAATGTGGATGCCCCGAAAACAAACAGAAGCTCTGTTTCTTCAGTGAAAGGCTGTTGTAAATTTGGTTGGCTGCCAAAAAGTGATAAAAATGATTGCTGTTCCGGCACTAGAGAAGAGTTTTGTTGGAAATGTCACCCCCCACGCACCATCCCCCCCAAATCTCAGCTTTATGAAAACACTATTTTTTATCAGTAGGCCGGCAGGCAGATGTTTGGCCCGGGCCCCCACGAGAGGGCAGATGCACCCAAACTGACATTCCCAGCGCCCTTTGTGTCATCTGTTGATTGGCAGCTGCCAGTCACCACTCGTAGGGGCTGAATGCGCTCTGGAGACCAGACTTCTCCCTGCCCTGGGCTTCCCCAGTGGCTTTAGTAAGGATATTCCCCAGGGAAGGGTCACCCCATACCATCCCCGGGTACCACTCCCCACCTGGCAGCAAGGTGCGTAGTGCCCGGCACGGGGGGAAAGCAGGATGGGCAAACTGGCCATGCCGGGGGGGACGGGACACAAGCATCGTGGTTTTGCCGGGATGAGCCGTGGCTGGTCCTTGGGAAAAAGCCACCGTTCCCGGCCACTGCAGCAGCTGCCTGCCAGGCACGATCCCTGCCCTGGCGAGCGCAGGAGGGAGGATGCTCTCTGTCTGCACTTACAGGGCTTTTTAAAGGGCACGGGGAAGAGAGAACAGTTGTGTCACCTGAGCTACGAGCTGGACTTGTGAGGGCTCGCCCCCTGTTTATTTATGAACCGTGGCAGGTTTCCAGTGAGTTGTTTTCCTGGTGTAATACTAAACTCCCAACCTTTTGTTCCAAGGCATCGCCCCAGCTCGGGTACATCATCCCCAGCCTCTTGCTGCTCTCCATTTCAGCCGCCGTGGCATCAAGCCCTTTTCAAGGGGGCAGGACAGGGGCAGGCGACGGCTCGGTGGGAAGTGAGACTGTGAGGGCAGCTCTCGGTGTCCCCTCTGCTCGTCCCGCCACGGCTGGCTGGGGCTTTCCGGGTGAACCCATGCATCAGGTGCCGCCTGACGGGCGCCCTCGCCCCGGGCCGGCGCAGCGGTGGCAGGGATGGGGGGACCTGCCAAGCCCTTCAGCTGCGGGGCCGGGCGCTGCCGGCGTCACTCACTCCCAGGGAGGACGTGGACAGGCTGTTGCACTCACGTCCCTGCAGAACAGTTCTCTGAAAATCGTGTGGTTAAAGGTTGGGTATAAATGTTTCCTCTGCTCCAGCCCTGATGCGGGTCTTTGCAGGGTCATATCCCTCATGAACTGCTTTTGGACCTGCAAGAAAACAGCCTGAGGGCTGGAGAGGGACCAGGGCAGGGTTGAACTGTGGCCGTGAAGATATTTGAGGGCAGTGTAAGGGACTGGCCTGCTTTGCCCGGTCTCTGAGCCTCACCCCCAGGCAGAACCCACCTATTTGGGCTCTCCTCCACCACGCAGACAGCCCCCGTCCCTCAAGGTCCCGGCTTGAGGAGGACAAGAGGAAAGGACTGAGTTGGGATCAGCGTCTGGGGTGAGCTCATGGCCATGGAGGTGCGCATCCTCAGTGCCTGGGGGAGCTGAGCGCTGCCTGCTGCAGGGACGTGCCCGGGCACAGCCGCTTCCCCGCTCCGCTGCTCTGGAGGATGAGAAATCCCACGGTGCGGAGCCTCCTCCTCTGCGGGGAGCGGCAGAGGGGAGCTGGCAGGTGGAGCGCCTTGGGGCACAATTCCCGATCAAAAAATCACACGTGTCCCGGCTCTGATAAGGAGGCGAGAGCAAACCTCCGGGACCTGAGCGGAAACATGCATTTGCAGGGAGTGCTAGAGGCAAAAAGTGCGTGCCCTGCTTCCTAGATGCGTGGTTGTTGCTCTTGCACGCTCAGACGTAAATAACGATAGGAACCATGTGCAGGTTCCCAATTGATAGACAGAGCACCCAATTACCCGGGTAGATTTACCTCCCCCTTTCCTGGAGCATCCGCACCTGGTGGGGAAGGACTGCCGGAGGCGCTGCTGGGGTTGGGGCTCCCTGTCTGAAGGCTCTCCTTGCCCCGAGCGGCTGCTCTGCAAGGACATTGATTTTGAAGCAGGCTGTGCCTTTTTAGTTCAATTTCTGCTGCCTGTGGCTCAGCCTCCTCTTTGATTAGGAAAAACTCCCTTTTTGCAATTGCAGCCTCACCTGGGGAAGGCACACCTGGGGAAGGGAGCAGACCCCCCTCCAGTCGGCTACATCTGCTCCCGACCCATGTCCCTGGAAGCACTGTCAAGATGCTCCAGGATGTCTAGGCTTTGAATCAAGCCTGCATCCTTCCGGAGCATGATACCTTCTAACATCTCTCCCTTCCTGAATTTTGGGTGGTGATGATCAGGCAGGCTAGTAACAGGGAGCGGGAAAGTGGCTGGTTTCGGGACCCAATAAAACGTGTGTTGGCTGGGGAGTGCCAACACCATCGCTGGAAGCGTGGCCCTTCTCCTGCAGGCAGGACGGGCCATTTCACACCAGCCAGAGGTCCCAGCGGGGACCCAGTGTCACACCAGGGGAAGCTGAGAGCAGGGAGAGAGCCAGGGAGAGAGCTGGTCTCCTTTGGCCTTTATTCTAATGATAATCAGGCTGAATTCCTCTAGACTACCTCAAGGGATGTAGCACTGAATAGCAGGCAGAGAGCTTTCCCAGAGAGCTGAGCTTGCTCTTTGTATTTTTCCCTCTCCCGAGGGAGCGTGGAAGGGCACAGGGCCCTGTCGGGGACCTGTCCTGGAGCTCCTGCCCGCACCAAATCCCCTGCATGGAGGCAGCATCTCTGGAGCACGCGGTGGCACATCATCTGCAGCCGGGAGCCGGCTTATGCCCGGACATGTCCCACAACCTGCTAGGAGAAGAGGGCTGCGCTCCCCGGGCTGGTTTCTGTCTTCTTAGAGGTATGAAGGGAGCGCTGGGGAAAGGACCCGCATGCCAGAGGAGCTCAAGAAGTCTGGTCCTCTCCAGTCGGCCAGGAGACACTGGCCCCCAGGATTCAATCTCTCACCCAGTGCTAGAGCCGCTGCAAACGCAGACAGACAAAGTGAGGCGGGGGAGAGTGGGGCCGCCCTGGGACCCCCTGGTCCCCACAGCATCATTACCCGGAGCTGAGTGGAAAGGTTATTTCACTGCCTGTTAAAGAAGCAACAAGTTGTCTCTGCTGCTTCTTTAACCAGAGCCCTCTCCCATGGCCGGTCCCTAGCACCGGCTGCACCGTGGGCAGGGAGGTGGCAGCTCCCCGCTCCTTAGAGGCACCTGGCCCAGGGGTCCCTGGCCATGGAGATGGATAGGGACCCATGGGTGACTTGTGCTTTTGGAGATTTGCTTGATTGCCTTTCAAAGTTGCTAGTTTTGAGGATCCCTCCTAACCAGCCTGTGGGCTCAACCAGGGACACTGGTGCTGAGCGGGGAAGGGGCCCGGGCTGTCGAGCCGTGCATGGAGCCGTGCACGGCCTCAGCAGGCGCCTGCACCCAGCTGCGGGTGCAGGGGCGAGAAGGTGGTGCGGCCCAGTCCCTGGCATGTCACTGAGCACCCGTGAGCAGCGCTGTGCCGAACACGTGCATGCAAGCCCGAGCCTAGAAACCTGCCACATGGAGGGATGGAGGAACCCAAAAATCCCAGCTTCACCATAAAAATATCAATCATCTCTAAATATCCGTGCGATGCTGATCCTTCCCTCCCTGCCTGGTATTTTCTCACGCTCCGAAGCTGGCAGCAGGCGCTGGGAAGCAGTGTTGGAACTTGTCCTGCCGTCCCATCAAGGCCGTTTATCTCCACCATCGAGCCCTAGAGCTGGAAGAGCTGCAAGTAGGGGCAAGGCACGCTCCTGCTTGCTGCTTTCCATTGCGTCACTTTGACACGGGCTGAGCGAACGCCCAAGGGCCAGATCCCACACACACCACCTTGCCTGGTCCTGCAGAGCATAGCAGCATCCTGGCAGCCCCGTGCTACCCTGCTGATTGACAGGACACAGGGACCCTGATGATACCCCTGAGCACCACTGGGGACGCCCCCTTGCCCTCCCTTCCCAACAGCCTGCAAGGAACCAGTGTCTGACCGCTCTGGGCCTCTCCCAAAAGTCACCACGTCCAAGGGCTGCACACCGAGGGTGACCCCAGATGTGACCCTTGCTGTCTGATGGGGACGGGAAAGCTGCTTGGGAGCCACCTCTGGAGCAGAGCATGCCCCCAGGCTGGCTGGATGCTCCCAGTGGGATGGTGGGGCAGGAGGGGATGGTGATACTGCCGTGGCATGGCGGCCCGGGCAGGGGATGATGTGGTACCTGCCCTCGGTGTGAACGGTACAGCCCCCAACGCGGCATGCTCAGTGTGGGATCCTGCTCGGAGTGAGCCTGGTTAATTAACGCAATCACGAGGCAGGCTGCTCCCTTGCCCCTCCCTTGCTGGCTCCTCCGTGAACCAATGGGTTTGAAAACCTGGCCAGCCTGCTCCACACCCTCCTGCCACCACAGTGCTCCCGGCCCCAGCCACCAAGGGCTTTGAACACAAACAGCTGAGATTCCTCCTCCAAGCCCTGGCAAGCGCTGGCCTGCAGAGCCCCGGTCCTTCACCTCCTTGGGGCTCATCACTTGCATCAGCGCTTGGCCAGCGTGGCACGGTGTGGCTTGGTCAGCTGCGTGGCACGGCATGGCATGGCACTACTTGAGGTGGCATGGCTTAGCATGGCACGGTGTGGCATGGCATGGCACGGCATGGCACATCACGGGATGGCATGGCATGGCACCACGCTGCCTCTGGTGCGGGAAGGGGCAGTGCAGCCCTGGGGAGGAGAACGCCTTGGACTCGCCTTCCCCATCACAGGCCAGGCTGAGGCATTTGGTGACCAGGTCTGGTTCCCTGCCTGGGCCATGTTGCCACCAGAAGCTCATGGAGATCACATCATGATGGTTGGTGCCACTAGGACCACAAGCCCCATGAACCTGATCCTTCCCACCTCTCGCTGTGCGCAAGCCAAGGAGATGTCCGATCCTTCAGTTCCCAGGGAAGCCTGTGCCTCCATCCTGGGGCCTGGAGCCTGGTAGCTTCGTGGCAGAGGGTGCCTGCCAGATAGATCCCCCTTTTCACAGAGAACCTGGCCCTGGGCACTTGTGAAGAGCATGCTCTTATCAACAGGGGAAGCAAGATTTCAGGAGAGCATTATGTGCTACTGCGGCAATTCCTGACGGAGCCGCACAGCCACGGGCACCGCGGCCGGTGCGGTTGTCCGTGCCCCCCGGCAGGGCAGAGCTGCCACGAGCCCTGTGGGACTGCTGTGCCACGCTGCATGGGAGCTCACGTGGATGGAGCTGGGGCTCACGGCACAAAGCAGCACCGGGAGCAGCAGAGCTGAGACAGGAAACCAGCCTGGTTTCCTACACACTTATCACTCAGAGGGTTTCTCATGTGTGGGTGCTCTGCTGTCTAATAAGAAGGCTGAGCTTGCCGTGCAGTTTCTTTCTCCGAGGTGACACTAGCTGCGACACCAATAGGGCCTCTCTGACCTTTTATTCCACCGCCTACGTGCACGAAAGTTGCTGGCA
Source organism: Scopus umbretta (assembly GCA_013400535.1). NCBI lineage: Eukaryota > Metazoa > Chordata > Aves > Pelecaniformes > Scopidae > Scopus > Scopus umbretta. The sequence continues at coordinate 85,790 of VZTL01032238.1, forward strand.
GCAAACAGCTTTGCGATTGTCATTCCCGGGTCAGAGGAGGCTGGATTTGGCCACGTGTGCTCCTGGGCAGATGGAGCTACGCTGGGCACGAGGCGGGGGTAGCTCGAGGGCTGGTGGCGTGGCCAAGGAGGCCGTGCCGGCGAGCCAAGGCTTGTTTGGCTTGTGCAAAACCCACATGGCCAGAGAAAGCTTCTCTTCACAAAGCCAAACATTAAAATGTGTTCTTTTGGGACTGAAGAAACCATTTTTGGTTTGACTTCAAGTTAATTTAAAAAACTAGCAGCCCACATTTAAGGAGAGTTGCAAGGTGAGAAGCTCTTATTAAATAGAAAGGCACGGATGGCTGGTGCCGAAAGCGTTAAAAGCAAACATTCAAAATACTTGTCTTTGGCCAGCCAAGTACTTGTTTTTCTAACAGAAGAAATAGTTTTATTTCAAAATCATCAGAAACCTCTTGCTCCCCGGGGCCTGGATGTCCCGGTGGGTTAGCTCCGGGGCGGGATTTCCCACCAGTGGAAACATCTAAGCCCTTTTAAAAAAAGCCCCTAAGCAGTAAAAAAATAGGCAAAGCTGCAAAAGCTTGTTGACTACATTAATTTCCCGTTTTGGTCATTTCCCAGCTCGCCCGGGTGGGAGTCTGTGTGAGCGGCATCCCATCTGCGCAGGGCAGATCGCAGGGCTCTGCTGCGGAGCGGCAGCCGGCGGGGCTGGCTCAGGGCTGCCCCGACCCAGCATCCACACGCTCGCCTCGGGGCCGCTGGATATGGGGAGCTGGGATTTGATGGGCAGGAAGAAGGAAAAAAAATAACCAACCCCAAAACCATGCTGTTTTGATGGCAAGAAACCAAATGTCCCTCTGCATCCTGACCTTCATTGTGTGGGGAAGGAGGGAGCCACTGAGAAAACGTGATAAGGATTGCCAGCAGCGCCCGGGGTTGACACCGGCACCGGGTTTGAGCCGTGCGTGCCAGCGCGTGCAGCGAGCTTGCCCGTGCTCAGCAGCAGGAGAGCAGCAAGTGCTGCGGCAGCGGGCAGCCGGGGACTGCAGCGCTGGAGCCAGCAGGACTGCGGCAGGGAGAGGGGCTGGAGGAGGAGGGCTCCCACCTGGCCGGGACCCCAGAAGCAGATGTGGTACCCAAAGAACACAGACCTCGCTGGAGGAGTCAGGACCGGAGATCTCGCGGCCAGGGGGAAGATGCTGCTCCAGGGGAAGTCTGCAGCGGCTCTTCCCTGTCCCCAAACTGGGGGTACCTGGGCAGGACAGGGTGGGAAATCCGCCCCCCCGAGGGCTTCTCTCACATGGAACTCTGCCTCATCCCCTGCCCATGGGGTGCAGTGCCAGCTCGGGGGGGGGCGGGCAGACCCGCTCACAGCACCGGGGCTGGCAGGGAGCGGGGGGCCGGGAGCCCTTGTCCCCCCCCCCGAGGGCCTGGGGGGGGACAGCATGCTGTGCCGCCGCCTGCTCCAGCGTGACAAACGGCGCAATTAGGGCCGAGGCTTAACTGAGTGTGCTAATTTGACATCTGGCGATTTGATCAGGCTAAAGAAACTGTTTACATTCACCTTCCACTATGTTTGGTTTGCGATAGGAGCAGAACAGAAGGCGATGCTGCGGGTGTCCTGTTCTCAGAGGTTTTATGGGGGTTTCCTATGAGAAAAGCAGCGATAGAGCTGAGCTCTGGCAGCCGCCCATCCAGGCCTTCTCTCCCTGATTTTTTTTCCTATGTTTAGCCTTTACCTCATCTCAAATAAAAAGAGTGATTTAAAACTCTTCGCAATAAAACAATTCAAACAGAAGTCAGTCTACAGCACTGTATAATGGTGGAGAGGGATCGTGTTATTTGCTTAATTACAGGCTTTCGTTTGTCGAGTACTCGTGGGTGAATTGTTTGCAAATAACAGGTGAGTTTATTCATGCTCAGAGCCCTGAACCCTGAGATTAGAGCTGGGCTGGGAGATAGGAGGCTGGAGGGTGCTCAGGGCTGTGGGTGACCTCTGGAAAGTCCCTGCTGTCTGGTCCTGGAGGGCTTGAGGGACCTGGGATTGGGGTGCTGGTTCCTCAGGGGAGCTGACCGCAGAGGGCTGCAGGAATGCAATGCTGTTTTGTTGGAGCTGGGTGCCTTGTACAGTACAGTCTTAATCATGTGCAGTTTATCCTTTTACAAATTGCAGATAAGGATTAACTACTTTATGGAGTCACTGTGTAAAATGTAGTCCATTAATGGGAGTGGATGGAGGCCACCTTGGCTTTGGGAAGCCTGGATTCAGTGCATCAATCTGGGCCACTCACTCCCAGGTGGTTCCTGACCTCCGGTATGTCTGCAGGAGATAACACCTCTCCTTAGGACTTCTTCCCCACTTTATGATGCAGATAAGGGCATTTTGGGGAGTTGGAAGGAGAAACGGCTGCCAGGTGCCCTGCTGATGCAATGGTGAGAGTGGGCGGATTCAAGCTTAGAGGTGTCAGATGTTCACAGAGTTGGGATGGACACGGGATCCATGTAACCACATCTGGTCTCAGCCATTTTTGGGCCATCCTGCTGCTAGGGATGTGCCAGCACTGGAGCATGGGTGTCTCCCTCGCGTGTCCAGACTGATAGAAACAGCAGCTGCCCTGCGTGCGTGGAACGGGGAAGTGACACCAGACAGGGGGACACGGCCCCAGCCGGAAAAAAACAAAGTGTGGGAGGCAAACATGTCCCTGCACCCACCACCTTCCCTCTCCAAGGGCCGCAGAGAGAAGAAGTCCAGGTGTTCAGATGGAAAAGTGTTCCCAAAGCTTCCCCAGCAAGCGAAGAAATCCCAATGTTTGCAGCCTCCACAGCAGGGAAGAGGCACACCCAAGATCGTGACTGTGCTTCCAGGGCTCTTGTCAGGACTCTGAAATGGAGATGGAGGCTGAAGCGAAGAGGAACACGTGAAAGGGCAGCAGTCACACCTGCACCTCCCGCCCTGCTGCTCCGGCATCTGCCCAGACCCCGCTTGGTCAAGCCCACATGAGCCCCGCAGCGGTGTCCGATGGGGTAAGGGGTAAGAGGCAGCCGCTCGCCTGCCTTGTGCTGGGGGCAGGTGTTGAACCGGGATCAGAGGGGAGGCTGAGCTGGCGCGGCCGTGACTCAGGGCCAAGTCACGCAGCACCCACTTCAACCCGCCAGCGCTCTTCAATTGCCGCGTTGCCTAAGTCTGCGCTTGCACGTTGTGCTGGGGGTGATACGGAGCCGGCACGGAGCCACGGGCGATTCCTAGCCATGATCTGGAGTGTGGGAAAAGCGCAATCGCTGCGAACAATCAGAGGCAAAGCCGGCAGCAGCACGCAGCAAGCCAGCGAGGAATTCGGAGGCGCATTCCAGCAGGGATGACAGAGGAGGGGCCGGGAGCTGGGCCGGGAGTGCAAAAAAAACATGCTCCGATTTGTTTTGGTTTTTCTCGCTCTCTACAGAGCTGTCACGCCCCACTTGGCTTTCGAGTAAAGCTGCTGGGTGCTGCAAGTGGGTGGCACGGCAGGGAGCTGGGACACGGCGAGCCCCGGCTGGGCACAGCGCTGCCCTGCTGCCAGCAGGGACCTGCCTGCGCCGGGGTCAAGGGCAGCCCTGCCTTCCCCTCCCACGCCTCAGTTGCGCTCCTCGTGACCGGGATCTGGGCCACGGGGACCCTGCTCTACCGACCACGTGCGGCCGTAGTCTTCTGACACCAACTGCTGCCCAGACGGCGCTAAGGGCCATGGCCAATAACCCACGTGCCGGGAGCCACCCATGTGGCTCAGCACCCATCCACCGGCAGGGAGGGCAGCACTGGCACGTCCTCCTCTTACCAAGGCTGGTGACTTTGGGCAAGCTGCTTTCCCACTCTGTGCCTCAGTTTCTCCTTCAGTGCAATGAAAAAAGACACCCCCGCACCTCAGAGACCGGCAAGGCTTTGCCTTGGAAGGGGTCGGCCTTGGGCACGGAGACACGTCCATGTGCGTCCCACGTCCACCGCAGGCAGTGCAGGCAGGAGCGCTGGCACGCAGGAACTGCGGTGGCTGCCAGCCCGGCATCACCGCTGGCCGGGGGAGCGTGTCCCCTGCACGCACTGCCGAGGGGCTGCAGCACAGCCTGCGGCCCTCCAGCTCCCTCCCTCCCCTCCCAGCGGCCCCTCCCAGCTCTTCCTGACCCATTTTCTACATCAGACAATTAAAAGCGAAGCAAAATGGAGCAGGAGGAGGGAACGCTGGCATGGCCACCGGCGCACTGTGCGGTGACCGGCAGCACAGCCCACCAGCGGCTGCTGCGTGGCGTGGGGCAGGGAATGATCATGGGGCAGGAGAGCCGGCGGTGCTGGATGCTGCTTAGGCTCAGAGACCTGGGGTTGTAGGGTCTTCTCTTGCCCACTGCCCTGTCTGGGACCTGTTTGGGGCTGTGGCTGCCCCAGAGAGCCCTGCACGCCGGTGGTCACTGACAGCCCCGCTCATGTTGCTGGTGTCCACAGGAGGCTTTTTCTCCACACTCCCATCTATATAAGGCAGTTTTTCATGAAATGGCCACACACCCTCCCGGGGAGGGCAGGTGTGGGGCAGAGCTGGAGGGCCAAGAGGGGACAGGAGTTGGAAGGGAGCTCTCAGCCCCTCCAACTCACAAATTCAGAGTCACCTTTGCATCCTTGGTGCCTTGTCTTCATCCCATCCCACCAGCACCCTCCTCCCTCGCACGGGCGTCCGCTGGGCAGAGGCTCCTTCAGAGGCACAAGCGAAGGATAATTGCTAGAGTGTGCGGGGTGCCCTGTGCCGTATTTCGCTCTTTGCTTCAGGCAGAGCAGCCATCCGGGAGCTAAAGGCATTCAATTGTTCACTGATGCTTTTCTTTGAAGCCCTCATTCATCCTCCAAGGTCTGTATTGATTGGGGACTCCAGGAAAGCATCTGCCCTTCTCTGCCTTCATCAATGACTTTCCCACATTAATCCACCTCTTCCCTTGATAACCACACTAATTACTCTCAGCTAAGTTGACTCTGGCAGGTCACTGGAGGCCGGGAAGAGCAACCTGCTCCACGGCCTGGCTGTGCCTTAAAGCTGCAGATCTGGCCAGTAATGGGCCCCAGAGCTGGAGGGAACTGGCCATACTGGGAACATGAACACCGTGGCATGGGTCTGACTGTGGGGCAGCACAGGAGTTCAGTGGGGGCCACGCTGTGGATGCCGGCTGCTAAGACAGGTGTTTGCTTTCCATTTTTGAGGTTTGTGGACCTCCCAGGGAGTCACTGATGATTTTGCATGGATGGGGACCCCAGGCCGTGCCCTGGTCAGGTGCACATCCACACTCCCTGCCTGCATCTGCCCAGGCCTGGGGGTTCAGTGCTGTGAAGCTTTCTTCTGGTGTGCTGCAAGGTGTTTTAGACCACCTCAGAAGGTTCACACCCTTCAACCTGTGGTGGTCTAGGCATGAAATGAGATCTTTTCCACTTCCCCACCTGTGTTTCCTTGGGGAGGGAGCGGGAGGGATGCAGTTCTCTGACCTCCTCTCTGCTCTCAGCTATGGTCAGGCTGAGCTGCGGCTCAGGAGCAGCTCCGCAGGAAGGAGCTGTGCAAGGGGAAGCCTGGATGGGCTTTAAGAGGCTGATGGCCGTAGGGCACGTGCCGAATGTCCTGCTGGAGGGTTTCCACGCTCACGCTGCTCCCAGGAGGGTGAAAGCTGTCTCACTGTTGCTGCTGCATTGCAGTAGGCAGCTCTCAAAGGCTTCCAGAAGACATGGGAGGTGCAGAGGGTAATGCATGGAAGAGATGATGCTGCTTAAGTGATGCGGAGCCTGCTCTCATCGGGAATTAATGCAGGAAGGAATGTCTCAATTTGTGAAGCCAGAGCAGCAGAGGTCAGAAACATGCCAAAGTGAACTGTTTATGGTAGTGTGAAAGCCTGAGGACAGGAATTAGCTCAACAGCTGCTAGAATGGGAAGGATTGGGACAAACAAAACTTGGACACCTCAAGGGAGAGACTGGTTTAGCCCTGACTCCTGTGGGATCAGCTTGGCATCTGTGGGGCAAACCCATACCACTCTTTAGGGTTACATCACATACCCACTGGCTTTCTGAGGCAGGCTGACTTCACTTTCCACAACATTTTGCTTGTTTAAAATGTAGTGAATTAAAAAATATGTCAGTCTGGCAAGGGGAGGGAGGTGTTTTATCCTGCTATATGAGTCTGCTCCTGACCCCGAAGATACCGGCTTTCTGCTTTAGGGCTCCCTCCGGAAAATCCTTCTTGTATCTTCTAATTCAAAGACCGTCTTTCCATCTCTCCCCAACTGAGTGTATTTTGCTTGCAACTTTAATGTATATCATGGGCAATTCAGCAGCTGGCAGATGAGCATGGCCTGTGCTGCTAAGTGCAGTTACATGAGTTCCCTGGGATTTGTCTAATGAATTTGTGCTTCTTCTTACCTGGGAGCAAAAGTAGCCCTTTTGGCTGCAAGAGACTCAGATTCAAGGGCGGAAAAGAGAGACTGAAAGTAAAGCTTACAGGAGGGAAGGTGACTGTGTGCACAGGTGAGGAGTGTGCTGGAGCGGTCCTCAAGACAACGTGGCTGCTGAGGTCTGGGCCAGCAGGAACAGTCCTGTAAGGTGAGGCTGCAGCGAGCAGAAAAATAAAAGCCTTCAACTTCAGTAGGTGAGGTGTATCATGTCTTTATTTACCCGTGGGCGACTGCAACATGGGCTCCCCTTCCCTGTCCCTGCGTGCCACCTGCTGTAACAGTAACACCCCACACCCGGGTAAAAAATACCCACGGGTGGGGTCTCACACAGGCGGATGAGCAGTGCCGGACCGCCGGCACCCACGGACACCCTACTGACCTGCGTCATCCCCCGCGGGGCTGCGGGGGGCCAGGGAAGCCATGCCAGCTCGGTGTGCCCTGGCCCTTCCCAGTGAGGACAATGGCAGCTGACAAGGCCCCAGCCCAGCCACAATTGCCCCGTCGTCTCCCCGGCAAGATGGTGTGGGCAAGAGCCCCCGGCTCCCCACTCTGTCCGGGCGGCTGCAGGGCTGGGGAGCGGCGGCAGGGCTTGGGGAGGGTGCGTGCTCTCCTCCATGCCGCCGTCTGCCATGGTGCTGCCGGCCCGCGTGCCTCCTGCCGTGCCTTCGCGCAAAGCCCTCCTTCCGCGCACCCAAGCTGGGCTGGGAGTCAGGGGCTGGGTGGGCAGGATGGCCCCGCGTGTCTTCCCCCTCCTCGGGGCGGCTGTGATCTCTGCAGGACGCACCTCAGGACCTCATCCCCGCTGTTTTACCGCAGGCTTCTTTCCCCCCATGGCGGGAGAGCGGCCTGGCCCCACGCAGCCTCCATGGCGGCCTCCACCGGTGCCTGTGGGACTCGGGGTGCCAGGGGAGCACGGGGGCTGCACTAGGGACCCTCCAGCAGCCCTGTGGGGCCAGGGGTCCCCCAAGCCACCCTGTGATTTCAGGGGTGCCCCAGGCTGGGCCCTGCCAGGCCCTGGCAGCCATTTTTGAGCCAGCGCCGCCATCTAGTGACATGCAGCCAGGCTGCCCCCGCTCCCCCGGCGGGTCCCCAGGGCAGGTGGTGGCCCCTGTCCCTGTCCTTGTCCCCACCGGCTCCTCGGGGGGGAAAAGAAGGGGCTGGGGGGGGGCAAAGCCAGAGCCGGGTGCGGGCAAGCGGGAGCAGGCGCCCCTCCATGCCAGGTGCCTTTTGGGGTGAAGCAGTGTAGAAACACCGAAGTGCAAAACAGTGTTGGTTTATTATTTTTTTTTTTAACAAAAAGCTCAGTTCCTCACAGGACTTTTGAGGGGAGCCTGCCCCAATCCAAGGGCCTGGCTGCAGAAAACCAGCTGCAGGGCCACTGCTCTCCCCAGGGTAAACTGGGGCATCTCCAGACCCTGCCCGGCTCCTGTTTCCTGGGGTGCGTGGGAGCCCCATGTGTGTGGAGCTGGCTGGGCGCCCCGTCTCCCCTCTGACTGCCGTCTGCAAGCGCGACAGGACAAGCCCGGAGGAAGACCCCTACCACACAGATGCCCAAAGCGCGGGGACTCAGCCCCGTCCCCACACCCAGTCCGCTCAGAGCCACCAGCAGTGACCACCAAACCTCGTGGGTCCCCAGCCTTGGTGGCCCAAAGCTTTCCCACCCCACACTGCTCCTTCACCGCATTCAGGGCCATCATTATATCTGTAACCCCTCTGTAACGTCCTCTTTGTGCCTCCATCTCTGCAAACTGAACAAAAGTGCTGGCCATCCCGCTGGCTTCAGGAGGAGCCACGGGCTGGCCTGTCTCTTGTCCCCGCTCCATTTTCCTCCCGCTGGCTGCCGAGAAAAGGGATCAACCGTGCCCACCGCCTGTGAAAAGCCCCCGCCTGCCTTGTGTTTTATGAAGGAAAATCTCCTTGGGAGAGCAGCCAAACGTTCCCAGCCTCCTGCTGGGTGTTTCAGACAGGCGCGCCAGAGGATGCGAGGGCATGGCGGTCCTGCGGGTGTGGGGGGGAGAGCGAGGGGGACGGGAGCTGCTGGTCTCTCGGCGAAACCCACCGTCAAATTGCACTGGCGGACGAGACAAGGAGGTTACTGCCTTGCTCAGATGGCCAGAGCCTGCTCCGTCTCTGCTCCCTCGAGAGAAGGAGTTTCACTGTTGGGCTGGGGATGCTGAGCTCTGTGTACATCCCTTGGTAACGGGCATGGAAAGACGGGATCCAGCTGTGTCTGCTGTGACCTGGGCACTGGCTGTCCCACTGTGGGCTGGGCAGCATCCCATGTGACAGCCCATGTCACTGGCTCTGCCAGTCATCTCCTGGCTGGATTTTCCCCTTTATTATCCCCACACCTTTCCTCTCCTTTTTCCTTTCTCTTTCCTCCTGGTCTTCTCCCCACACACACCCCCAGCACCTCTCCCAGACCACACAGCCCCATGCATTAGAGACCTTTCAGACCCAGTGACTATTCCAAAGGCAGCCAAGAGGCCCCCAGGGCTCCAACCCACCAAATCAAACTCAAATTTGCAGCTTATATGCAAACATAATGTATCTGGACGTGGGGGTTCTGCTGGCACACAGAGCAAATAAACAGAAACACATGGCTGAGCCTGGAAGAGCAATAACCTCAGCTGCAGCTGAGAACTAAGGTTTGTGGAGCACCCAAAGTGAATTAGTTCCACCCCACCGCAGCTCCAACGGGCACTGCTGGGCCGTGAGGTCCCAGGCCCGTGTCGGCAGCTAGGGCTGCACTTGAGGGCTGAGGGGGGAGAAATGGGGGGAAACGGATGTTTCTACTCTGTAGCTGAACTGAAAACCGCAAGGACAAAGTCAGACAGGCTTGAACCCAACGCGAGAGTCTCCGCCACGTTTCCTTTTCTGGTTCATTCTGCAAACGTTGTGCTCCACATGAAATTAAAACCTTCCTTTCTTTCTTGGGGGCCATTTAATAACATCCTTTAAAGGCTTTTTCTCTTTCTTTTTAGGCTGGGACTAATTTCCCAGGGAAAATGCTGCTTCCCAAAAGCACATTTCCTATCTGAAAATGATGAAACAAAACATTTAGCAGCTCCAGAATTAAACTTTTTATTGGCAAGCCCTGGTGCGAAGTGTTTCAATGTTTTTATTGCATCCATCCTCCTTCCCCTTTCTCTGTGAAGCTGCTGCCTCAGTTTGACCCACGTAAGCAGACAGCTTCACTCATTTTCAAACTTTGAATCTCTTTTTTGTAAAACCAAGGAAACGTCTGCTCTTAAACCGTGCAGCTCCTGCTAGCGTGGCTCTCCCACTCCACCTTCCTGTCGCCTGGAGATCCTGCTCCTCCTTGCTTTATACATTTTCTCCTCTGAAGTTTTTTGCAATGTGTTTCTGAGATCTACAACAATGTCGAAAAGAGCTTCTGGACCCCCAGCGCTCCCCCTGCTGCCTTTTGCAGCCCAGATGCTGTGGTGTGTGACCCCGAGGCGGGGACCCAGCTGGGCAGCGGCGGCAGGGGCCGAGCAGCCCAGGCAGCTCAGGACGCTCCCCAGAGAGCTGTCTCCTGCCTCTGCTGTCTGGTGGGGCAATGGGATACACTGATGGTTCTGCACAAAAGCACACCCCATTTCCAGAGTCTTGCGCCCCTCCGAAGTGGACAGGGTGGAAGGAGGGAAAGCCTCCTCCCAGCAGCTATCTCCTTTCCTCCCTACCGCCTCTCCCTCTGGAAAGCGGTGGCATGTGAAGGGCAGCTCCCGGACCCTACGCTCCCTCATTCCGGGGTTTTCTTGCTGGAAAGTCCCGGTGTCCCCTTGGCGGATGGCATAGAGAGTTGAGACGGGTGCTTTTCCATCGGAGATCTTTGATGCAAACGGCCCTAACAAGTGCGCGAGCAGCCACGGTGGGGTGTGCTTTTCCTTCCTAAGCGTGCTGGGAGAGAGCGGGTGCAGGCAGACGCAGGCAGCATGTGCAGGCAACTTCCCTCCGCCCAAGGAACTGCACATGTGTCTCTCCTCTTCCCGACTCTTGGTCTTGCTTCCTCCTCCTCATCGCATCATGGTCTATATTTAGTCCCAGACGCTGCAAACCCTTTTGCACGACTCCCGCAGAGCACCTGGCAGGATCAGGGCTGGGATTTCTTATGGTAATTGGGCTGGGAACATCCCGTCCAGTATTAATAACAAAGAATGCGGGCAGTTCCTGGCGCACACGAGAATTATCTCTACCACGCTGGAGCCTTCACGAAAGCTCTGCCTCCACATGAACAAGCAGGCTTTAACCGATGAGAATGATCCAAAAAACCGTCCCACGGCCACCGGAGGAGGGCAGAAGGAGGCAGGGGGATCGGGGCCCCACCAAGTTGCTTGGAGTCTCCTCTGATGAGCCTGTGTGTCCCAGCTTTGTGTCTGAGCTCCTGCGTGGCCCTGGGGACGTGGCTGGCCTGGCGTGACATGCACGCGTAGTGCTTCCCTGTGCACGGCTTGCAGAGGGCTTGGGCTGCAACCTCTGCCCCCTCGTGCCGGGGCTCTTGGGGTACCCGGCCCTCTGCCCAGCCCCTCCTTTCCAGGGATGCCTTTTGGAAAGTGCGTTTTCCCACATCACTCATTCACACCAGAGATAGAAGAAAAGGGAGATAAGGGGTTGCACGGGATGGCTCCTTTTCCCCTCCCCATGAAACCCCCACGCTTATCGCCAGGTCCTGGCTGGGTGCGGGGCTGCTTGCCGGCTCCTTCTAGACAGGCTGGGAGGGGAAGGGGTCAGGGTCTGTCTTGCCTGGTGACTTGGTCAAGGTCTGTGGTTTAGCCACTGAGCAGCACTGCCTGCAACCCTTTCATAACCACTCTGCCCCCCAGGTCCCCTTGAGTGACCGAGCCTCACCAGGTGGACAGCCGGGGACCGCTGCCTTGTGGTGATGGGCCAGGGCAAGGAGGGAATTGTGAGTCCTGGCAGAGTTGTGCTTGTAAGCGAAGCTCTTTCCTCCTCGATGTAAGGTGGGCTCGTGGGTGGACCCGGGGGCCTCCAGCTCCAGTGGCCCCTCCAGCAGCAGGGAGATGGATGGGTTCGATGTAGAGATGAGGCAGCAGGGGAGAGTTCAGCACATTTAGGAGGAGGACGAAGCACAGCAAGGGGTTAAAAGTCAACCTTTTTCCCCCTCCCAGCTCCTCCTGGTCAGAGGGAACTTTCCAAGGTTATCAGCTGGGGTCAGTTGCTGGGAGGAAGGCGATGAGAGCCTGGGGGGCCTGGGGTGCCAGGGCGGCCATGCCCGGCTCAGCGAGAGCCACCCCTCTGACCCCTGGCTGTTGCCTTCGATGGTGCACAGCGAGACAACGGCATGACCTTGGGGTACAGTTGCCGTAACAGACATCCTTATGCTGCTCCCCAACAGCTGCCTGGGAAAGGGCACACACAAATTCATGGATATAGAAATACTGAGGGGGGAACCAAAGCTCCCAGCTGGAGGAAGCAGGACAGCAAAGCAAATGCAGGGGTCTCTGTGCATCTGTGTTGCTGGTGGGCTCCCAGAATGGTTGGCGGGGACCTGGCCCCATCGTCCATGATGCCCTACAAATGCCGTCGAGACACAACTCGCGCCCTGAGTCTTTTGCATCCTGCCCAAGTTTTTGCACCGCAGCTGATCAGCCCAGCTGCGGGGGAAGCTCTGCGGAGCCCTGTTGGCTCGGTGGGTGTGAGATGAGGCCCAGACTCTGCTGCAGTTGCCCTGTTTGGATGTTGTTAATGTGACAAGTTGAATTAATTAAGTGCGTTTGGAGAAGGCTCTGGCGTTCCTCCTCTTTCAAGGGTTTTTACTTCAAAGGCAGGCAAACAATGAGAGCACCTCCCTCCCTGAAGTGCCTCGGCATATCGTGTCAAGGCAGCCCTTCTCTGCTGACCCCAGGCCTGGGACATGTCCTACCCTCCCATGGCCAGAGATGGACAGCCACAGTGGAGCCACAAGCTCTCCTGTCAGTATGCAGCGGGCTGGCTCGGGCCCCACGCAGCTCACAGCCCAGGGAAGATGCTCCAGGATTTTCAGGAGCATCAAAACTCTTTCTATGCAGGTAGCTACCAAATCTGAGGTCTAGACCCCAAAAGCCATGTTGGAAACATGCCTGGAGCTAGTCTGCTTCCCATGTGGGAGCTCCCCATAGCCCACTGGACCTGCTGTCCCCCCAGCTCTGCCCCAACACAGCCAGCGAAACGCAGCCCCATGCCAGCGAGCAGCTTCTGACTCACTTTCTCCAAAGAGCTCGACCCGCTGGCTGTGACATGTGAGTCTGGAAACTTCAGGAGAACAAACTCACTTTTTGTCCCGGGCCGATGTGCTACCAACTCACTGCCCTCCTTGGTGCCCCAGGAGGGACAAGAATTGGCTTATCTGTGACATTCAACAGCAGGAGAACAAACCCCCCCAAGAGGCTGAGGAGATGTTTCACACTCTTGCTGGGTTTGTCCTCACGATGTTTTGGAGTGTTTGGTACCAAAATAAGGCTGTTACAGCGCTCCCTTTGCATCTGTTTCCTTTGCCTGTATATCTTTCAGAGTCTCTTGCCCCAGTTTGCTGATTTTGTGACGATGGCCTTCCAAGGCCTTCTGGAGAGGACGGCAGCTGCGAAAGGAGCACTCACTCACATTGGCAAAGAGCAAAAGGGTTTCAGGGCTGGGGGAAGTGCCGCTCTTTATATCAAAATAGCACCTGGGAGCGTTGCCCCATGACCATGGAGGCAGCCCTGCCCCAAGAAGCCTCTAGTCTCCCCGAGCGCAGGCAGATCGTGGCTCACCCGGAGAGGCAGAGGCGTGCAGCCCTTGCTGCCCTCTCATGTGGCCCCTTGCACATCAGGGCCGGTGTGTTACCAACTCGCTGCCCTCCTCGGTGCCCCAGGATGGACAAGAATTGGCTCATCCGTGACATTCAACAGCAGCCGGTTGATGTGTCTTGGCAGGCCACTTAAAACTGCCTCAAGGCAGAGGGAGTTATCAGTGGAGGCTCCCTGGGCTGCGACGCAGCATCCTTTCGCCGGGGTCTGCACGCTGGCAGTATTGTGTAGGAGATTTGATATTAAAGGTACAGAAAAGTAAAAAGCCAAAGTAGGAACAGGGAGTGCACAGCTCTCCCCTCCCTTCCCCAGGGAGTTCACTCCTTATCTAGCCCCACTCCCGTTTCCTTCTGGGATAAACCAAGAAGGGGCGGATTTGGTTTCCTTCACGTTGCAATTGATGTGGCCAACCCAGACCTCCCCGCAGCGCTGCTGCCACGTGCAGATGGGGAAGGGCTTCCAAATCTTCTGTCCGAGGTGGTTTGAGAATCGGCCCAACTCCGGGGCCACGGCTGCCATGCCGGCACGGGAACGTTCTGGAAAATTCAGTTACCAGGGCCTCTTCATCTAAAGAAAAGCGGAGGCACTGGGGGTCCAATTACAATGTATTTAACATTTCTGAACTCAGTGGGGCCGCGCTGTCTCACAACTGGGTCATGCAATCAGCCCGAAGCTGCAACGTCAAACTGGCTCAAGGATTAAGTGTGTGGTAACCGGAGCCGTGAGTCCGGCACGCTGGGAGGGGGAGACTTTTATCTGGCTGGGATTGCAAAGTAGGAGCAGGGGTGAGCTCCGCCGACCTGCGCTTTGCAAAGTGCTCAGCCATGTGTGGTCGGAGGATGTCTCGGAGGGCTGGCCGGAGCATCTGTGTGGCAGCGTGTCCTCGCGTCTACTTTGTGGGAGCTGAGCTCTTTTGCAGAGCTTTTGATGATGTCTCTGAGGACGGTCTGGTGCTGCCGGGTGGTCTGGCCGAGCGCTGTTGGGTGAACAGGAGATACGTGCTTGCAAAGCCGCGCTTCAGCCCTGAAATGCGTGGCTGCCACAGTCCCCCTTTGCAAGAATGGTCACAAGCGCTGGGTCTGACTGATGCTGGCTGAAGACTGGTACCCGCTGCCCTTGTATTTACCGTCTCCCCAGAGCCCTGCTCACGTTTCTAGCTCTCTGGCTTAGTCCTTGTGGCAGTAATGTGTATGTGTGGAGTTTCCTGTTGTGAAGCCAGCTGGTGGGAGACCTGGGTTTGATGGTCTGTGGAGGGATTTCTGACTCTTGACAAAACCAGAGCTGAAATGTCATGTCAACCCAAGAAAAAAGAGAGTGAAAAACCCATCATTTCGAGTAGATCAACATTCACTTTACACTTTGAAATCCTGAAAAGTTACAATAGCATCATTTCTTAGCAGGTACGGGCGGTGGTGACTCTCCGAAGGAGGCGAAAGGCAGCAACGTGCCCTGGCAGGGACGTTTCCTTAAAGGCGTGTATCCATGAAGGTCTGCACAGCCCAGGGCCATTTGGGGAGAGCTGCTTTGTTCTGCTGTCACAGAAATCCCACCTTCCTCTGCTCGACATTTTGGGAAGCCAAGTCTCCTTGCCTGTGCAATGGGAGAATATGTGCTAGAAAGGGAGTTTGGAGCCAGTAGTGGAGAAAGCCCTTCCACGTGTGCAGGGAAAGCAACAAGCCCTGAGCTTTGGTTGACCTGGCTTCGTCTGCTAGAGCCAAGCAGGAGATCTAGCCACAGTCGTGGGGAAGTGCAAGTGAGAAGACAACCCTGTTGTCTTGCTCGGAGAGGGGAAAAAAGGGGTTGAATCAAAGGCTCAGCTTTGCTTTGCCGTGCTGGCCTTTGCTTTGTTCTGTGGCTCTGCTTCCCTCCCCCCCGCCCATCGGCTGTCAGATCCTCTCCCCAGAGGAAGCTGGCAGCCGTGCCTGCTCTGGAGGCATCGTGCGGCTATTGTGTCTGCACAGATGGACAAACAAACAGGCCGCGGGCTCGGGGTGCACAGGGCAGCCCCCTGTCCCAGCCCTGCACGCCTCGGGCTGGGGGGGCGGTTTGTCGCATCCTTTCTAGCCCCGGTCCCCAGGGTCAAGGACTGCGGGGAAGCGTGATCCGTTGTAGCAGGAAAACAGGAAACGGCGCTGGTGGCAGGAATTTGTTTCATTTAGCGTTTCACGTCCCGGGGAGGCGTGGGGCTGCGGCTCGTTGCATCACGGTGCTGGAGGCCGGGTCTCGAGCAGCCACGCGCCGGGCAGCCATTGTCCTCCTTCATCTGCAAAGGTGCCTTCGTGGGGAGTCCTCACGCCCCACGTGGGACTGGGTGCCGCAGGGTCTGCCATCACCCCCGACGTGCCTGCATCCAGCTCCGACGGGGTTGGGGCACTGTGGATGCCACCAGGGAATGGGTTAGGATGTATGCAAGTGGGGAGCAATGCCCACGGCACATACTGCTCCTCCAGCTCCAAACTAAACGTGTCCCGCTGATGCTGGTACCACAGGGTGGGTGCACAATGTGGGCCTTTGCCCCATGCTGTGCCCCATATCTGCCTGGGGGGCCCTGGGCACCCCAGCTCACCACTGGGATTTGGGGCTGCAAACCAGACTTTTGCTAGTCTGGACATCCCATGCAGTGCAGAGCAGCTCCCTGCACCGCGTGCCGAAGGATAAAGGGCCAGGGATCATTCATGTGGCCAGTGGCCACAGTGCCGCGATGGGGAGCAGCGCATGGCCGGGTCCAGCGGGACGCCGTGTGTTATCTGTGCTCAAACATCTGCACCGCGCCGTTAACACCAGTGTTTACTCTGTAAAGATACACCGCGGCAGCCGCAGGGTTTGCTCCAGGATGCCTTCCTGCGCGGCGGGCGCTTGAAATCCCCGCCGGTGCCAGGCCGCTGCGGTGGGAAGTGCCAGGGCTGGATTTCTGGTTCCCTGCTGTGAATCGCTATCTGTAGACGTGTCAGCCTGTCCGGTGGCTGCTCGGGTCCCAGCAAGCTGCATCTGGGGGAGCGGTGCCCACTTGGCAATCTGCCTGGTCCTGCGCAGCCCCTCAGACCTGAGCGCTGGTCGTGGCCTCGCCGGGGCTGCCGGGCAGCCATCGCCTCAAAGCCCGGAAAGCCCTGCCTTCACCCGCTGATAATCTGCCAAACTGCCAAGTGGCCCTTGTGTAAACCGTATTTGTGTTCCTGGGGAAACAATGCTGCTTGCATTGTTTAGAGCTGAAATAGCGTCCTGGAGAGCCTTGGAGCCCGCGGAAAGCCTGGTTTTCTATAAATATAGAGAAGCAGCTGGGAAGGGGGAATGGAGCTTGCGACAGCTGGAAGAAGGAAGGTTTCTGCCCATCTCCAGGTTGTATCACGTGTGCTTGCAGCCCTGGGTCATCGAGACCACAGGGAGCCGTGGCCAAGGTGCCGGCTTAGCATCCTTCGCAGGCGGCCAGACCCGGGTGAGCCGAGAAAGGGCTGCGCCTGCCCAGGAGGACCTTCGTGGGGCTCCTGGTTGCGACCTGTACACCCCCCCGGCCCCGGTGCGCACGCAACCGCGGGCACACGCGCGCGCGCCCCGCTCCCGGCCCCGCTTGCACCGGCTCCCGTTTCCTCCCCGAGGCAGCCGCAGCAGGCGGGATTAGTGATTTATTAATGAAGCGGAGTGACTGTGCCGCTGGGGCGTGCCAGGCGGAAATGTCTGCTCGGAGAGATTGGATAACCCTCTGGCCTGTTTCCCTTCGCAGCCTTCAAACGGCCGCAGCTCCCAGAAGTACCATATCCTTTTCCTCTTGCTGCCGGCTCCCTCCCTCCCTGGGGCAGAGCTGGCTACCACTGAAGGCAGAGTGGGGATGCAGAGACATCCTCGTTCAACCCAGAGGGGCAAAACCCCGTGGTGGAAGCTGCTCAGGGAAAGAACAGGTCCATGAGCTGATTCTGGAAGTGATGTGCAGGGCGATGTGAGCCCTCTCTCCTGCACCCGTGGGGTGCGGGGGTCCCACCGCCTCCACCAGCCTTTCTTTGGGTCCCATGTCTGCACCCGAGTCATCTGGACTTGGGTTACTTTAGGGGATGTGGGGAACAGCCTTGCTCTTGGGCTGGGTAGCAGCTAATTCAGGCTCATAGGTAGCATTTCAAAAGGAAAGATGAAAACTGCAATACTTTTGATAGAGTTTCTTGGGGGAATAATTTAATGTAGCGTGTCCTGTGCATCTGCTTTGGGCTCATAAGCATTTGCACAAACATCCCGAAGCCAGTCAAAACCAAACTGTACAGACAGTTTTTGCAGCCTTCCAGCCTGGGAGACCTGAGCTTTGCTTTGCACCCATAAACCTTAAACTGCAGACTCTGCACAAGGTATTCAGAAGGCGGCTATATGTTCCCTGAAGCCCTTGTCCGAGAGTACGGCCTCAGCCCATGCAGGGGAGGGCAGGACCTCTGCTCTCTTGAGTTTAGTGTCTGATCAGTGGCGCCAGTTACAGGATCATTTTTTGTTATTTGGTTGCCACCAGATCCATAACTGGTTTATTGGAATAATTGGTGATAATAAATATTGCCATTCCAGTTGCTCTAGGAATAAAGCTGTGTTTAACTCTGGGGAACTCTAAAAGTAAACAAGCAAGGAAGAACTAGCTCGGTGAGCAATTGCTCTTGGGCTGAAATCTGGCCTGGGAAAACTGCAGCCAGGAGCAAATATTTATAGCTGAACTGTAAATGCCTGCAAGGAAGGCTTTATAACGGGAGCTGCCGGCTGTCCATGCCGTGCCAGCGCACGCTTTGCTCTGACACCGGGTGGGCTCTGGGCTACGTACACCAGGACCTCTCTGCAAGGTGCTTGGGCCTCCGCTTTATGAGAAACGTAAAAAAAAAAAAAAAAAGTCTTGTTCCAACAAAGACCCATCACCTGAGGTTTCCAGGCGTGGAGGGCCGGTGGCCCGCAGCAATGCAGCGTGTCCCCAGTGCGGCTGTAACTCCGGGCCATTGAGCGTGGAAGGAACGTGTGTGCACCTGCACGCAGGCATGCGGCCCGTGCGTCCCGCAGCAGCTACGCTGCGCCCCTGCGCCGGCTCCTGCCCCCCTCTGTCGGCACAAACTGCTTCCAGGGAAACGGGCTGGGAGAGGAAACAAGCACTAATGAAGAATCCCTTGGTGAAAAATGTGTTTCTACAACCGTTAGATTATTTTGTCCTTGGGCGGGGGGGGTGTGGTGTGTGAGGGAGATAATAAAGCAGTCTGGTTGCATTCCAGCCTTGGCTTTGGGGACGCAGATGCTGTGCTATCCAAGGGCCCTGTCTGCGGGTGCCCCATCGTCCCATTGATCCCATCAAGGCCCTTCTTGCCCCACGCTGCTGTGGGAGCAAAAGCATCCGCTGCGGGGCTGCTCCCGCAGCCACCCTGCCGGCCCCTGGCTTCGGGGACCGGGACTCCCATCTCGTCCCCTTCACGCAGGGTCATCCCACCCTGGTCCTCGGCTCCCAGCAAATGCAGCACTGGCTCTGCCACTGGCAGTGGCCCTGGGGACTCAGGCAGAGCTGAGCAACCAGCTGGTTGTTGTTCAATCCCGCACCGGCGAGGAAGGGGCATTGGCTTAGGTCTTTACTGAACAGAAACAGCGGTGGTCGTAGGCTGAGCTGCATCTGAAGAGCCAAACCTAGAGCCCTCATTTGAGAAGGAGCCTGGGGAAAAATATAGCCTAATTTAAGGGGGGGAAGCGCTCCCTCCTTTCAGATCAGAAGGGTCCCTCTGGGGTTTATGCAGGGGATCCGTGTCCCCTGCCAGGGACAGCAATCCCTGGGGCTTACCCCAGGCTGGCTCAGTGCACACCAGGCCAGGGACAAGCAAGTCGCAGGGACCGTCACGGCCATGAAGTGCCCTGTGAGCACCCTCCAGCCATGGGCTGGGGCATTTGCTGAGGCTGGCGGGGACCAGTGCTGTCCTGAGAGCTGAAGGCACCTGTAGGACAGTACTCCACACCGGGGCTGCTTGCCAGGCCTCTGAGGCTGCCCTGGTTTCCCAAAAGGCAATTTCTCCTCGAGCCCCCGCCTGCCTTTCATCTCCTGCACTCAGGAGTGACTCAGGGCAGGAAACCGGGGGATGTGGTGGCCTATTTCCACTGTGCTGGGATGCCTCACACCTCACCCTTGGGCTCCTGTGGCAGCTCCCAGCCCGGGGCTGCCGGCTGCTCCGCACGCCGGGGTTCCCGGGGTGCACCCCCATGCCGGCTGAGCCGGCAGCAAGCTGCGGGCCGTGCGGCCGCTCGGCATTTTGTGGGTGGCTGGCGACAACGACATTCCTTCGGAGATGGGACGTTTCTGCTCAGGAAGGCCTGAAAAAAGCCAGGGACAAAGGGGGGAAGTGATGGCGGCTGTGTCTGGAGTTATCTTGCCGCTGCACTTGCAGGGGCCGCTGAGTGACAGCGCTTTTCTGTTTCGTTCCTGAGAGTCAGGAAACACTCATCTCCGCCGGCTCCCTTCCTGCCCTGCCTCGCCCCGTGCTGTGGTTCGGCGGGCCCCGGGCAGGGAGACGGAGCCCAGCCGCCTCTCCCGGCGGTGCCCAGCATTGGTGGGCACTGCTGGGGAAGCCCTGCAGGTCCCCATGCCAGCACATCCTAAATCTCCTAAGCTAAAGCATCCAGAAGCCAGGTGGGCTTCTCATACGCGGAGGAGCTCATCGGCCAGAGCGGCAATGGAGCAAAAATGCCTTTTAGCCAAGCCGGTTTGCTCCAGTGGGTGGGAAGATGGTCAAATAGCTCCAGTCAGCTTGAAGAGCCCCAAACCAGCTGCTTTCCACCGTTTCCTCACTCCGTTCGGTCATTTAAATCAGATCATTTCTCTGACTCTGCTTCTCAGCGGAGCCCTGAGTGAGGAAAGCCGGTAGCAGCAGCACTGGCAGCTCGCTGGCTCCCAGCCCTGATCCGGCCCACCGCGCCGCAGGGCAGCGGCGAGGGTAGGAAAGGGCAGGGCATCGCGCGTGGTCCCCCGGCTGGCGGCCACGCGAGCCTGGGATGGGGGACGAACCAGCCCAGCCGTGCCGCTGAGCTGCAGGAAGCCGGCACCTCGTGGGGCTGTGGGAGAGAAATTCAGCCCCGCTCCCGCAGCCAAACTGGCCCTGGGGGGACCCGGGGACAACGGCGCAGGGAGGGGATCCCCCCAGCACAGCGTTAGTACAGGGTGCAGGACCACTGTATCATTGTCCCTGAAATGGGAAGTGAAAGAGTAGCGGTAAAAGGATGTTTAGCTTAACCCTGTCTGCTTTGGAGTATCCTGTGCTGAAATGTTGCTTTACAGCTTCTTCCAGAGCCTGCTCCACTCTGGATGCCAGCAATGCACCTGGGACTTCAACAGGAACAAAGGAATCTGTTTTCTCTCCCTCTAGGAGTGGAAGAATCGCAATAATATTTTCAGTTGGAGGGACTGTTTTTTCCACTGTGAAAAAAAAGTGTTTTCTTTTTGCTAATAATATTTAGCACTTCTCGAGCCAAAACCAGCCCCAAAGGTGTTGGCTGGACTGGGCTATGGCTTCTCCTGCTCTCGTGCTGCCTCTGTTTCAGCAAAGCACAAACTGCTTGTCCTGGTGTCGCAGGGCCATCGGTGCCAGCGGTGGGATGGGAGCGAGGATTTCTTCTGCCCGGGTGCTCAGAGCCAGCGCACAAACCCCAGGTCCTGCCGTGGAGACCTGCAGGAAGGAGTTTGTCCAGCACAACAAAACACAATGGGAATCAGGTTTATCACTAGAGCGGGTTTCAACACTCACCCAGGCCGTGCTGGTGTTTAAGGTTGTTGTGGTTTGACCCTGATTGGCAACCAAGCACCACACAGCCGCTCGCTCACCCTCCCCCTACCCCAGTGGAATGGGGGAGAGAATCAGGGGGCAAAAAAACCAACCAAACCCCCAAACCCATGGGTTGAGATAAAGACAGTTTAATAGGACAGCAGAGAAAGAGAAAATAACAATAATAACAGAATATACAAAACAAGTGATACACAATGCAATTGCTCACCACCCAATGCCCAGCCTGCCCCCAAGCAGCAACCACTCCCTCCCCGGCCAGCTCCCCCAGTTTATATACTGAGCTTGACATCAGGTGGTATGGAATAGCCCTGATGGCTAATTGGGATCAGCTGTCCTGCCTGCACTCCCTCCCAGATTCTTGTGCACCTGGCAGAGCATGGGAAGCTGAAAAGTGTAAACAACTGAAACCAGGACAAAGGTGCATTTCAGTATCTTTAAAACATGATTGTTTTATAGCTCACTTGTCAGCCAGGTTCTTTGCCGGGGCTGCCCTGGCCCGCAGCTCCCGCATGGCCCCGGTGTGGTTTCAGCCCCTCTTTGATTACTTTTACAACCCTGTTTGGTCTCACTTGCTTTGCTGTTGCAAACAGCAGGTTTGACAAGGCACCATTTGCAGCAGCTTCTCCAACACGTGGGATGTTGGAGCAGCAGCAGCAGCCTCAGCTCTGCGAGAGCTGAGCTGCCAACCCTGAGCGAAGGGGAAGGGCGGCAATTAAGAAGCCAGCGGGAAAGCAAGTGATTTCTGTCCCTGCCGCTCCGTGTCTCGGCTCCGCATGAAACTGCAGCAGCCACAGAGGTCAGGGAGGCCTGGGAAGCTGCGGCAGCGTGTCCCCCGGCTGGGGAGGGCAGGGTGTACTACACCGCAAGGGTCTGTTCTTCCTGGAGTGATTTTTAGGGGTCTCCATTTCTGGGGCAAGTTCAACCAGGGGGGCTGTAGCCAGGCCCGACATCCAGGTAGTGACAATACCATTGCTGGAGAATCCGGTTTCCTTTTCAGGCTTTTTACAATTCTTTGAATACAGAGGTTTCCACAATGACTTATAGATTCAGAAACACGGGCGTTGTGTTTTCAGTAACATTATGGCCTTCAGGGGGTTGCCATGTTTCAGATCCGAAATGGAGACCGGGGTGCACGGGGAACCCCTAACCCTGCCGCGTCCGGAGATGGGGTTGGGTCTCCTCGCCGCTCCCACGTCCCGGACGGGGCCACCTCGCTCTGAACTGGCATCGGCTCCCTGTGATGGACATGTTGCAGCAACCGGCTGCAAACCTGCCACAGTCTCCGGGCTGAGTGGTTCTACACGAATAACAGATTTTTCTAGGGC
The DNA here is from genome assembly GCA_013400535.1 of Scopus umbretta. Taxonomy (NCBI): domain Eukaryota; kingdom Metazoa; phylum Chordata; class Aves; order Pelecaniformes; family Scopidae; genus Scopus; species Scopus umbretta. The sequence continues at coordinate 108,111 of VZTL01032238.1, forward strand.
CAAGTTCCTAAAGTCCCGCAAAAACAGGGCTTTGTCATGGAAATGCTGAGACGACATTAATGGTAGTGTCCTGAACGCAACTCTAATTAAAGAGAGGAAGGAGAACTGAAGCAGGATGTCCTGTTTGGCTGCCCAGGATGGAAAGCTTGTCACAAATAAAGTGCATTCTCGTACTTTGTCTCTGTCCCTCTGCACAAGGCTTTCCCAGATTCTGCAGACATTCATTTTCTTATCTCTCCTGGATTCTTGTTTCTTTTCTTTTGAAATAGCTCCTCACAAGAATGTTTTTTTCTCTGCTGTATTCCCCACCGAGCTCTCAAACACACCAATCAAACAAATGTCATCTCCTCGAACACAAAGTGAATGTGCTTTTTATTCCTTGAACAAAATCACTTGGGCACAATAGCTGGTTGGCTCCGTGCAAAGAAACTTTCCCATTAATGTCGCAGAATAAGCTCTGGCAAGCGAGCAGGGACAGGCAAATCAAAGCTGGGAGCAAGATGGCAAGTGTTTCCTTTTGAAAATAGGCTTTCCACTGAATTAGCCCAGGGTATGTCACAACCAATCTCCGAGCTGCTTCCTCTGATAGCAGAAAAATAAATCAAAATTAAAACAAAGCAAAAGAAAAAAAATTAAAAAAAAGGAATTCAGAAGTAACAGACAAGTAGTATATTTCACTGTGTGCCACAGGAATCCTGACCTAAACGATTTTTGTGCTCATACAGAACCTACTGAGTGTTGGTGGCTTTGTACCTGGGACTGGTCTCAGTAAAGCTCAGATTTAAGGCTGATACTTGAGCTCAAAGCACTTTCCTAGCAGCACTCTCCTGCATATCCAGGATGCAAAATCTGGTATGTTTATGGAAAATACAATGCACGATCCGAACTGAAGTGTTCGTGTGTGCAGCAGGAAGACCTGGGCACGTGACGATGTCCTGTTCCAATGACTTGATTTCTCTGCTACCAACTGGCTAATCTAGATGTTATCGCCCCCGCTGCGCCATTAGCTGTGACATTAGCGGTGGTGCCGTTGCTGACCTGCTTGTTTGCTTGGAGCGCAGACCCTCTCTGGGCTGGCGCCAGGGAGGCAGCAGCTCCAGGGCTGGTGTGCCGGGTGGATTTCTAGGAATAAAGCAGCTGAAGGCTCCCTGCAGTGTGCTGGGCTGGCACAGCCTCCAGCAGCCTCACTGAGCCCCAGGTCCTCCAGGAGTAGAGGGAAAGGGCCCTTTCGCTGCTCAGTGAAAGTCGGGTTGGTCCCAGAATTCCTGCTAGATGAGTTGTCTCCTCTCCGTTGGGGCGCTTGGGTGATACTCGTGTGCCCAGAGCGGGGTAGAAAACCTGGTGTCTGCGCACAGCCCTGGTCGGGACCGACTTCTGCTGCCGTCTGACCGGCAAAGCAAGCAGTGGAGAGGGAATGAGCTTACTCCGGCCTCACGGGGGACTTTGCAGCCCTGCAGGTGATGTGGAGCTCAGGGCTCCTCTCATTGCATCTCCAGCTCTGCCGTTATCCCTGGCCTTGCACAAGCACTCACGACCCCGTTGTGATCTGCACTGCTTCGGCATGCCCACGGGGTACAGCCTGCCTGGTCCCACCGCAGTAGCCCTTTTCCTCACAGTCTGGTCTGGAGTCGCAAACCCAGTGCTGTGACTCCGCTAAACCCATCCTTCCTGTGAGGGGAACAAAATGCCTCCCGGTACCCAGCCTTACACATCCAACTCCACCAATGCCAGCTCCCTGCTCTTCAAATAACCCACCGCTCTTACGCTGCAAACCAGTGGTGCTTCTGTGCCGTCAGCCTGACTGTTGCACAGCACTTTCTCTTGGGCAATGGGGATTGCCCCGCTGGGGAAAGCCAGCAGGGACGAGCGGGGTGAACTGGGATTTGTGTTGTCCCTTCCCTGGCCATGCCCTGGGGGTGCCCTCTCCTGGACTTTGTGCCTTTCCTTTGTCCCTCCGCAGCCTTCCCTCTCCCCAGCCCCTGCTTGGAGGGTGCATTCCTGCGGAGCTACGTACACATTCCCTGCATTGCTGGCACTGCTCCGGGAGCCTGTCCCCGACACACCGGCATGACTGTGAGCTGTCCCAGTTGACTAGGGGAAAGTTTAGGCCTCCTCGTTCTTGCAGGTTAATGAATTACCTTTATGCACCAAGGTGCTCTCTGGAAGTTCAAGGGGAACAGAAGTAAGAATAGAAAACCATGGGGCTGGCAAACTCCTGTCCATGTGGTGCACGGTAATCCTTGCCTGCTCCATACACCATTCACAGTGCTCTTCTGCTGGCATCCCAGGCTGGACGTAGGGATGGGCTCGCCCAGCTCGTCCCCCTTGATGCCAGCAGACCTATATGCAGAAACTGAGTGACACTCAGGCTTCAGCTGGGGGGGTCTTGGTCTGAAACTTTTGGTAGTAAAAGGTAAAAATGCACATTGGAGCTGGCAGCAGCGGCGGAGGCGAGGGAGCAGACCTGCTGCAGAGAGCTGGAGGGTGACACCATTTCCTCATGCGGCGAGTCATCGCAGCCACGGCGTTTCCAGATGCACCTTTGCCTAACGCCAGGCCCTGCAGACGTATGACCTGAGCAGGGAAGATGTCCCTCTGGCTCTCCACCGGCTCTGGTTTTGTCCCTCTGAGTGCTGGCGGGGGCATCCCTCCAGCTGCACGCACGGAGGCTGGACAGCTTCGGAGAAGAAAAGTGGAAGCCTGCCAAGAGATATTTGGAGAACCACAGTTTTAGTATCGAGGGGTGATTTCATCCGAGCTCAGCTGCGAGGTGTCCGTGATGTGCTGTCAGGGGGCTCTCTGCGCCCAGGTTCCTTTGCCCTGGGGTAAGTCACCGGAGCCAGGTGAGCCACTGGGCAGGCAGGCCGGCTCTGGCCAACGTCAGAGAGGCTGCCTGCCTGCCTAAAACCAGGGTGGAGGCAACAAGAGAGCACAAAATAATCTGTTTAACCATTAGGCCACATTCATCCTTCCTGCAGGGATCGCAGAGGAGCTCCTCCCGGGAGAAATTTGGCCCATTTTGTCTAATTAGTTTCTCTCCTGCTGACACTTGCTGACATTTGCTGCTGACATTGCCCAGCCGCGGCTTCACGTTCTGAGCAAATATTTTGCTTGGATGGGAGAAAAAACGGCTCCGAGGAGCTTGTGTGAGTATGTGGGAACCCGAACTGGAGCTGGATCCCCTGTTTATTACCTGCATCCCTGGAGGAAAACAGGCCTGGGAAAGCGATGCTCTCGCAGCAGCATGCACGATGTCAGCTGTTAGCCTGAGCTCTGTTTTTAGGGCAGAAACCCCTCCATCGGCTCCTGCCGGGTTGCGCTGGCGATTTGGCAAAGGTCTGCTGTGAAAAGCAGTGAGGAGGAGGGAAAAGTGATGCGTCCCTTCGGCTGCAGCAGGTTGTAAGCTAATGCTCTTTACCCAGGATTTGCTCTGGCAAAAGCGCTGGGTACCACGGGGACGTCCCAGACTGCGGCACTCGCCTTGACCGGCTTTGGGGCTGATTGCTTCGAACATCCTCAAGTGCTTAGTGCCCTTGGAGAGAAGATGCTTAAGCATCCTTTAAGGTCTCAACTCCTGTATTCTCCAGCTCTGGAGCTTCCTTAGGAGTCTGGCTTGCATGGCAGGGAGGAAGAAATACAGAGGAAAATGCAGATATTCAGGGCTCACTAAAATGGAGACTAGTGGTGAGGACTAAAATGGTTAGGACTCATAGATGAGACCGCACGGATAATGTTTTGACACTTAGTCAAGCCCCTGAGGCCTCGGTTCACATCCTCTTCCCAGGGAAGCTGGGAGAAGGTTTTGTGGTTGACTGAAAAGGGACCAAAAATGGTGGGGCCAGTGTGAGGTCTTGACCACGTAACGGGTTGAGTTGATGCCCTGCCTGTTTGTAGAGACAGCTATAAATAGGACATTTGGAGGAGAAAGGCAAGGGGATCCGCTAAATCCCATCCACCAAATCTCCTCCAACCCACTAGACTGGCAGCGTAGGGAGGGACAAAGGGAAAAACGGTAAATATTTGGCAAAAAAACCCAGGGACTGTCCCTCCTAGCCAGGAACTGTTGACAGGTTTCGGTGACGCCCTTCACCTAGGGTAACTAAGAGGGGAGCACGCAGTACGGCATTTGCAGTCGGGCCCCGCCGCTGAAGGACGGTGTGAGCGGCTGCAGGAGCCCTTTGTCAGGAAAACGAAAACGCCTTTATGACTGTATTTGTGCAGGCAGCTCTGAATGCTCAGACCTTTATTCTTTCAGGCTTTTAAACTAAAGGTCATTTTCTCTTCCCTTCCAGAAAAAAAAAAAAAAA
>VZTL01032239.1:0-17143 GCA_013400535.1 Scopus umbretta
CCCACCCAGAGGGAGATAAGCCATCTTATTTGGCTTTTAGGGAAGGACTTAAGATGGTTTGGCAGGCAGCCACAGTGCACAGCATAAACAGCTGGTGGTGCGGCTGCCCCTAGCTGAGCCCGGTTCCAGTCACATCGTGAATGGATACGCAAGAGCATCAGCCCGGCCGAGGAGACGGAACTTTGCACCCAAGACGTTCTCTCTGCGCCCGCCATTTAAGGAGACTAAAAAAAGGCATTTGAGGAACAATCTTAACCCGCACCCATAACAAAGTTTTAAGAGACATGCGAGGCTGCTGTCACTTCAAGACGGTTTTAGTAAATCATAGTACATACAGTTGGTGATGTTAAAACAAGCTGTAATTGAACGGCATCCATTTGACTCCTCTGCATTCTTTACAGCCAAGTAGCATTGGATGGTACTGGCAGACTGACATTACCCGCTTAGTCATTTCTGTACAAGCCCTGTGTTTCACCGGTTTACATTCTAGACTACCTCAAGGTTACAGCAGAAGGAAGTATTAATTAGTGGGGTGAACAGGCTGATACTGCTCCCAGGATTGGAAGGAATAGGCAGCATTTGAGAACAATTACTGTCACACTGATCAAACTGCAATGTGGAAGACACCTGGGTCCCTCAGTCCTTATAAAGGTAACAAAGAAATTTTAATTCCTTCATTAAAACATGTTATGTGAGCACTTGCACCTCAAATATCCTCAGATGACAGACTCCAGTGAAAGTGTTGCTTTATGGTGCCTTCCACAAAGGAAGGCTAGGACAAGAAACTCAAACGATCCACTGCTCCAAACTCCTAACAAATCAAATCAGACTTGTTTTTTATTTAGTCTAGTTTGCTTATTTTAATCTTTTGTAGTCCTCTTACTCTGATAAGAGGGTTTCAGTGACCAAGTTAAACAAGATGTCTGCCCTTTACAGCACAAAACACAAGTAAGTCCGACTGGCCAGAAAGGACCCTGGAGTCGCACACCAGCCCTGCTATCTTGAACAGAAGCAGTGGAATGTTAGAAACTTTAATAAATACCCAAAAAGAAGGATGCAAAAAAGTAGTAAAAAAAGTGTTTTAACAGAAGAGATTGGAAAGGTAAGTGCATTTCAGAAATGTTTATTCTGCAGAAGTTCCAGTCACAGAACTCCCCGTATAATACCTTTTAAAGACTTGCAGACTCTCCCAGAGCCCATTTAACACTCCACTTGTCATAGCCAGGCGTGCCTGCTCTGCCAAGCTTTGCTACCGAACTTCTGTCGGAGATTTTGACGTTTCAGAACTCTAGACAGTAGCTGTGTTTCCCAGAACAGATGAAGCTTTAGTGTGTACACACAGCTGTATGAAACCTTTGCTTTTAATTAAAGCTTTAGTGTTGTGTCCTTAGAAAAACAGTTCTTACCTCAAAAGCAGGTGTTCCCTTTAGCAGGTCCTTCAGTCCTCAGAAACTGCTTATCTGCAAAATACAATGCATGCACAATTAGGAGGAAGTCATACAATTACAGAGTACTTGGATGCAAGCTTATTAGGGATGGCTAGGAGATGGTTTATATTACTCAAAATTAACTAAAACTTGAGAAATTTTGCTACAGTCCCACCACAGGCATCCAGGCAGCTTTCTTTAATGCTTACTCCTCGACAGGAATACTTTCTAGCAATTACTATTTCACATCAACACTTGCTCAAGCTATTAAGGATATACCATGAAAATTGTGAGCAACTTTTCCCTCATCATGCATCTTAATCGATTTTTACAAACACACCACTGAAGCTGAAGTAATCCAGGATGATTAGGACACCCCTCCACTAAGCAGTATTTCAGGTGTTCATATATGGCTTAAAAGCTCTCAAAGTCACTGTTAGGCATACACCTGCACAGCCACCTGCAACAGCCAGGTTTGATTCACAAGTTGATTTTTATCTGACCAAGATGAGTAAGGCTAAAGAGGCACCAAAACATCTGGGGCCCGATTTCTTGGTGATTATTATGTAGAACCACTGTGCAAGACACTCTCAAGGCTTTCATACAGCAGAACTGTCAAGTTTTGAGAAAGCAAAGATGAAGCTTTTTTTCATTCAATAAACCCTATACCACTCTGTGCCATTTTCTGTACTTCCAAACTTCAGAGTGGAATCCCTCGCAATGCTGTTAACGCATTCACAAGTCAAAACCTACGGTATTGCTAGATGTGTTACTCAACTAGAAAAGCATATGCTGTATGTTGTTAAGGACTACATTAATGATGCTTGGATTAATATTTTGAGGAGATACAGATTAAAAAAAAAAATCATGAGCTGTACTTCAGTTGAACACAGCAGGTGATTTTATGTATGTTTTCCATTATTTCCATGAAGCTAATACCCACCAGCTTCACCAGGGAACCATCTCCTCATCTACTGGGTGTTGCGTCCCAAATTTTTCTGGACAGTATTTTAACACTTCGTTCATTAATGTTTCTTTATTGTAAAACAAGCATATCTACACACACACACAAGTTCTATCAAAATAATACCCCTTATACTCTCTATGCAGTGCTTGCAGAACAGAATATGAGCTAAGCTGTCAGTTAAGTATTTCCATCCACATGGCAAAATGTCCAACTTGCTCTTCGCCATAGCAAGTAATCAAGCCAGCCTCACAACAAAATAGCATCATCTCAGTACCTGCTCATTAATGCAAAGTCACATAGAAACACTAATGCTTGTTCCTCTGCCTACAGATGCACATTTCATGTTACACGGAAGTAAAATGCCAGATCTTCTGGGTAAATGAGAAAACAGCCCACTGAAAAGAGCATCATGTCAGCTTTTGTAAGTGGTAAAGCACTTAGGAGAGAGAGAAAAACCTTCTGAGAGAGTCCTGTTCCCTTCAGAAGGGGTGGAAAGGAGAGTTACTAAAGTTAACTAAGGAATGGAGAAATATCTGGTGTGTGATTCAGATACACGAGTACTATGGATGAGCTCTTGCTCAAGTGGTAACACTCACGCTCCCTTTCCAACAGGAGGAAACTCTGCTAATGCACATCGTAAACCCACATTTTCTTTTTCCACATCATTTGGTGTGGGGTTGACGGTTGGACTAGATGATCTTGGAGGTCTTTTCCAACCTTAACGATTCTATGATTATTTGCAGTCTAGCCACCCTGTGACAAATTGGGGCAGAGGTCCTCCTCCCCAACTACTTCCAACTGGTGAACACCCGGATCACATCCGAAGGCATCAAGCCCTAAACGCACAGCCCGACGGTCTGCTCCATTAAAGTTCACCCCACATCTGTTGCTGTGATCCACCAGGTTATTACACGCTCACACAAAATATTCCAATCTCACTGCATTGAAAACACCAAACTACCTTATTTGTTATGGAAAAAAAAAAAAAAAGGAAGAAAAAAAAACACATAGCCCTATCTTTTGCAGCAAAACATTAAAGAAAGATGAAAAGTATTAGCTGATTTTTAGTGCTGGGCATTGCTACTGCATCTCAAATTGGGTAGTGCTGTATCAACCAAGGTTCCAATACCAGTAAGTAAAATCTACCACAGTTTCTTGGACTATGCAAAACATTTCTTCCTTTGGTAAACCTGCATCTCTAGTTGCTCTTTAAGGAAACCCTGAACAAAAGAACTCCTATATTGCCAAGGTGATCTTTACTATCCACAGTTGTAAAGATTGCTTTTCTCCTTAAGGATGGGGTGGTTTTGGCTGACAAGCAGAAACGCTAAATAATCTTTCTTACCCCAAATGGACAGGTTTGCTAAAATTGCAGGTGTGGCTGCAAAGATTTTTATGCACTAGGTCCTACAGTAGCCTAAGACAGACTTTACCTTGTCCCCTCACATGATAAATTGAGGAAGACTCCAACCACTTATAGAAGTGTTGGTGAACAGCAGGGATAAAAAGAAAAAGAAGTCTTCTATCACCTGGCAAGCAAATACAGACTCACACGTTCCATTATTAGCCACAGTTGTTCCCCAGTTTGGAGAAATATTACTGGGAACTACTTTAATGTTAAGAGATACCTGAATATACATTGCAACCCTGATTCCAAGTTTGCACCTTCATTTCTCCCCAACACAATTTTTATGCAAGTGACACTGAAAAACAACACAACAGAGGAAAAGCAGTCTATTATTTCATTTACATCCCACTCCACACCCACTCTTCATTTTTATCTTGCCTGCGCTATCAGAAAACACGTAATGCCTGGTATGCATACTGTCCCATCATGTTTGCTATCCCTATAATATCCAGTTTCACGTCCTGCACCAGTAGTTCTTGTTCCTCAGCTCTTCTGGTTCCCAAGCTCCTTGCACTTTTATTACTGAACATTTCAATGGCTGCTCTAACTTCATCCAGTGTCCTACACAGATGGGCTTTCCCCCCCCACCACCAACTGAATTGCCTGCATCCCATTAATACACGAGACCACTTTCTGCTTACTACCCAGTCTCGTACCGTAGGTTTCTGTCTCACCTGAGAGTTCACCAAATCCACCCCATCTATAATACAACAGTTATTCTGGCAAGTCCCAAAAGCATATACATATTTCAGGGTGAACATTAACAATTCTTTGCAGCTTTTTTAAAAATTTTGAAGGTTCTCACTGCTTTAAGTAGCAGCTACTTGTCCCTGCCAGTTTCCAGTGGCAGCCCTTCTGAGGATGAAGTAAACTACCACCCGTCCGTGGCCCGTGAGAAAAGCGTACAGCTTACCTTGGTAAGCCACCCAAAAAGGATGCCAGACAGAAGCGAGGAAGCGATTCCCCCACATCCACCTCACAAAATTACCGTGATTAGACAGTCTCTAGTTCCAATAATTTAGTACTTTCTGTATGAACAGTGCTTGTCTCAATCTGCATTTATGTTGCTGTACTGCCAAAGAGAGAGATATTAGAGCAAACCTCCAGTTATGTTCACGATTATCACTCTTACCCCACCTAAATGGAATGTACTCCAGTGCAATTAAGTTTATAACAGAAAGAATGTGCTGTTTGTCATATCAGATGCCCTTACGGGCTCCTTCCATTTCTCTAAACAAGCAACACTTTCCTTTTTCTCATCCCCAAATTCAGAAGACTGTTTCCCATATCCCGGGAGAGAAAGCCACTCGATCTCTCAGTTTCCTGTTGTCTCTCACCCTTCATATTTTGTTTCCAAATCTCCAGCTAAACAGCTTCCTTTAAATAGCTCCCCATCTTAAACATGCACGGTACACGAAGATCACTTGATATGAAAAGCTGAGAGGGGCGGCACACATTGCAGCTTTTGCATTCCACATGCAAAGCAGTGTCACGTTGTCAAATACCGTGGGTTCAAACACAAAGTCTTGTAAACCCTGAGCTATATATACATGGTGGCCATGAAACCCAGAGATTAAGGCATCTCAAATTTTCATCCCAGTCCTTTCCTAGAGGAATAATGTTAGCAGCAAATTACCTACAACACCTTGACACACGGAAAAGCACCTTTATAGCCACAAGCCCCTATCTTGGCTCCTTGCCCATAACTGAACTCGCCAAGACCCCAAAACAAGAATTTATTCTAGAATATATGGTGGAATTTTTTTCCCTTCAAGAGTACCATTGCCAAATATTTAATGAATTTTTGTTAAGCGCCAAATTCCTGTTCCCACACTTGCATGATGCATCTCAAATAGATCTGACAGTGTTTGAAAGAGACTGCTTTTAGATTTGATTCTAGGCTTTTCAGTTGAGCTTCTCCCAGGAGAGAAGCAAAGTGCTGAACTTAGACTAAGAATTGAAACAGTCTTCAAAACACAAGATGGAGTTCCATGGAACTCCAAGAGTGAATAATCTTCTAGGGAAACATTCATGAACAGCAAGGCAGACACTTACGGTAGTCACACAACTCTTACTACATATAGAAAGAGATTATACTTCCCAATAGCAGGTAGCACATGGAAGAATAAGCGTCTTCAGCTGTAACTCAAGCAGATACTCTTCAGCAATACCCACATTTAATCCTTATTAAAGAGGACAGGCTTTAACAAATAGTCTTCTGTAGCAATTGAGGTTGACAAAGTTATAAAACAGCAAGGTTCATACAATCAGACAGTAAATAAGCAGCTGCACAAGTGTAGCTGTTTTTATAGCACAGTGGATTTTCGTATGTCAAGAGCAATTTGAATAAAGAAACAACATGCAATGATTCCAGAAAGCTGGAAGAGTGACTCACAGATTGCCAAACCACTGGTGTCAGACCAACCAAGGACCTTCCAGCACGATCCCAAAAGGCTGGACAGTGCAAGAAATGCTAATTAAGAGGTATGCTCCAGGAACAAGCGGCCTTTAGTTAGTGTACAGCCAAAGAGCGTGGGGAGGGTGGGAGCCAGTCGTCAACTGCGTACAAGACTGTACCCAAGAAGAGGCTGAAAACACCCAGAGAAGGCTAAGATGAAATACTTTGACAGAAGTGGTCTTTGAATTTTTCTATAGATCTTTCAGATGTATCTAAAGAGGAAAGAAAACACACCAGAACCCTTGCCACACAAACATCCAGATCCACAAAAAGAAAAAAGGGTGGAAAATGCCCTTGGTGAGAAGCAGCAAAGCACATTCCTTTTCAGTAGAAGCTCAATAAAAAAAGAAAGTGATTTAAGCAAGACCAAAGTATCTCTTTTCGCAGTGGAAGAACTCTGCTGCTAACAGGACTAAATTAGCTAAAATCAGTTATCACAGTTGCATTCCCAACAGCACCTCTAGCTTCCTGTGTGGATGAGTAGTTTTGGTGAAAGCAGTTCTAATTTGGGTTCAGAGCATGCAAATTTAAGGAGAATAGTGATTTCTGGCCAGTTCCTTCCATGAACACTGATGCATAAGAAAAACTGTCTTTCACATTCAAGTTTAATCCTCTTCTGAAATATTTATTTTTGGAACAATTCATTGAGCAGTAAGCCTTCAGCCTAGCCAAATTACATCTAAAAATAAAGGCATTAAGAATTCAAGAATTCTTCCTGCTGTTATATCTAATCAATACAGATCCACTGTGACTCCCACCATAGGCTTGATTTGTCAAAGCACATGCCCGCACCCACACGTAGGCAGCATTACCCAACAACCTGCCATCTTTTTGGCTAGTATAGACCAGAGATAGGCATTTTTAATGATTTGAGATGTTATGGAGATTCATAAAGTAGAGATTCAGTTGCAGGCACATTAGAAGAAGCCGCAGTAAGAACCTGAGTCAAGTCCTGAACTATGACTGAAATAGGAGCGTACTTCAGTTAAATTAAACACAACTGAAGCTCCTCCCGTGGCCGTTTTGCCTTAGCTGGGGCTGAACACTAACAATCTCCTGAAGAGGGCAGAGAAGGAAGCTTTCGTTACTCAAATTTCACTTGTCCTCTAATGAAAGGCTGCTAAACTGACTGGGCTTCCTGCAATCACAAAGGAACATGGAGGCTACCTCCCCACCAGGAGGTTCACTGGCAGAGTTGACTTAAATGTGCCCAGGATTGCGGTGACTGGAAAAGGCTGCGTTCACACTTGTAAAGTCTTACTCTTTAAACCAGGGTGCCTGCATACAAACGGCTCTGCGGAATGGTCTTGGTCCGTGCTAGCTCTTGAGTAGTGTCTGGGAGAGTACTTTTGCCCTAGGCCAAAGACTGCAACAGGAAATACTCTAAAAACAAACAGCACAGACACTGCATTCCAGCGCTACCAGAAGTCACTGAGCATCACGTAATTCACTAGCACAGGTATAGCCGGAGATGCCAGACCATGAGAAGCTTTTACTTGGCAAGTTGCTTTGATATTCATATCATCCCAGCTTCCTGGAAACTCCAGTAGTCCAGCTCATCCTCATCTGCTGCTACGAAAGAGCATACCACCAAGAAAGTCTCCCCAGCCCACTACTGTAAAAAACAGAGTCGTTGCGAGGTCTTATCTCTCACATTTTTTTTTTAAAAAGGCACTATCATTTTTGCTAGTCTTTAAAAAGACTTGTATAAAGTCTCTCTGCTCTAGATTGTTCCTTGTATCCAAACTGAATGTCTGGCACATCTGTTTTTCACAGGTTGTTCATTAGGCGGTTAGCACGGACAACCAGCAGCTCTCCACTTATTTTCCTCTGTAGTCTTCCTCTACGCCTTCGCAGTGTAAGCCACTCACCCATAACAAGCTTCAGCTAAAATAGAGGGCTGTTCCCAACCCAACTCCCCCTTCGCTCACACAGATTCAATTCTCATACTTTTTAAAAGGTTGTCTAACAAACAGCTGGGAGTGTGAGGTGATCCTAAGTTTTCACCAGCACCTAACCTATGACTGCCACCTCCTGAACCTGAAATACTGCTGAGCTGACTGGCTGCCTAGATCCTTGTTCTCTCATTCTCCATACAGTGATACATGTTGCTCCACTAGCTGTATTTCTCAACCGTGGAAACTCTCGCTCTCACTTCGCAAAGGAATTTCTTTGAGCTCAATCCAATTCATGCCATAGTTAACGCTTCATTTTTGTTCCATGGAAGCAACCAGCCTCCCTTTCCAGACACAGGTGAAGGAGGATAAGGAAGAAGCATAAGACTTCTAGCTGCAAGTCATAAAAGGCACTGAGGTCCCATGCCCAGCAAACAAGCCTGAAATAAGTTTATCAGTAGCCAAGCTGTAACAGGCCGTTCAACACGTAAACCAACAAGCATCCTTCTTTTACTCATTTCGGCCACACTACACCCTTTTAGAGTAGCACTAATGTAGAGGACACTGCTGTTTCCCCACACCCTAATCTGGCAAGTCCCACGATGGTTCAAGAACAGGGCTGCTTGTTTCCTTTCCTCTTTCACAGATGACAAACTCTCACGATGTAGATCAAAGAGTCAATGGAGCAGTCAGCGATTCCATGCATGTTTAAAAATATGTGACCATGTAGATCTGTATCTGTCTCTCACATATACCCAGCTGCTGGTGCACTCCTGAACGGAGAACACCATAATCTCATTTGGACTATGAAACGTTGTCTTTTCCTCGACTTCTGAAAAGGAAAATCAAGAAGGACGCTGCAGGTACCAACAGCGATTTTACAAAATCAGCCCAGAGCAAAGAACGCTGTCCGCAGTGCCAGCTAACGTACTAGGATGGGCAAACAAGAGAGGAGTTTGGATTTCCCATTTCTTTGGGACCTTGAAGACTGCCTCAGCAATGACACGTTACCATGGCGACAGCTTTAAAGCAAAACAGCTATTGGAGGAGAATTCTGAACCATATCTGACATTTTACTATTGTAAGAAAGCATGAAAACTCACGAGACTTGTCCACTTATGTTTTCAAGGTTGATGCCTGCCAACTTGCACAACTGAAGTGCCAGAGCTGCCCGTTGATACCTCCTCGCTTACACCCAAGTCTCCTGCGGAGGTCATAATCCTCCTCTTGCAGCGGGAGCAAGCGCAGTGCGGAGAGGACTCCGCCGCTGGTACCTGGGGACAGCAGTGACGAGGGCAGGGGAGAGCGCTGCTCAGCTGCGGGTCACTTCTCAGGGCTACTGTTAATTGACTTCACTGAGCGCTTAAGCGCTCAGCACATCCTAAAGAAAACACCTATCGAGCCACTTCTGTTAAAGGATCCATACAGAGAACAGCAGGTATTCTTTAAGTTGAGGTTTACATGGTGCTTGGGAGTGGGTCGTTTTATGGGGACTTGAGGACTCAAAATGTGGCAGGACTATTGAGCTGTGCTTCTTCACCCCTGACTGGCAACTGCCCGATCTTGACCTAGAAGTACCTTTCAGACAAAAAGATTTAGGATTTTTTTTTTTCTTTTCTTTTCTTTCTGGCATAAGTTTCCAAGCTGTAGATTTTACATGGACTGTTTTGGAGAGGGGAGCGGGGAAAAAAAAAAAAAAAAAAAACAAAAAAAAACACACCACACAACCCCAAACAAAAAAAAAACCCACAGTGTAGAAAAACAACACAACCCATCAACTACCAAAATTAAGCAGAATACATGCTGGCAGCCTGACCAGCACCCTGAGTTCAAAGCTCTGAAAATACATGTTATTTACTTAAAGAGGAAAAAAAAAAGCCAAACACGCAATAAACGAACATCAAAACCATCAGATATCTCCATGAAAAAGGTCATCAATATAGAGCAAATTCTCATGCCCAGATGCATTTTAAACAAACACTAGTACCTAGCAAATCAGTCTGACAGGTTTAATAAATATTTAACCTGAAATAGACAGGTTAAGGTGTTTAGGAACACTTAAGAGGAACTGAAGGAGGCATTAACCATGCCCTTAAAAAGAAAAGTCAGTCACACCATCACTGCAGAAGGTGAGCAAGACTAAGATGAATCCATGCAATAGCAAATTCAGCATCTCCTTTGTTCACAGTGATATATTTTATGAGCGAGTTGCTCTTTAGAGATGCAATTCTGTGAGCAGTTCTGAGCTAAGGCCACACACTTCCATAACAAACCACAGGCAGAGCTTCCATCACGGCTCCATGTTCTGTTTTACTGTCCTCATCGCACTTTCAGGCATAAGAGGCAGCGACATTTTCAAGAGACAGAGATGCTTGTCCCTTGCATGGAACGGGGCATCAAAAGAGATTTCTCCACTTTCTCAAGGGGCAAAATGGCAGCAAGGAACAGAAGAGCAAGAGTGGGGGGACAAGGGAATAAGTAAAACCAGACGCACACATATATAACACTGCTGCTTCAGTGCTAGAGATCAGCGTGCTTTTCGGCTTGCTTCTCGTGGCGTCTGCTCCTGAACACAGGTGCTGCCCTACAGGAAATTCTATCCTCCTTCGCCCGATAGCCGTCACCCCTGCACACACGAGCCTCACGGGTTGGTTTCCACTGCCTTGTGTCCCTGTTGCAGAAATCGGAGAGGAAGTTGAGCAGAATGGCTCTGAAGGGTACGAACAGCAGGACTGGTGTCAGAACAGCCAGATAAGACCTTATTAGAAACACCTAACACTCCTCATTAGTCACAGGTGAACAAAGCATCCCAAGGGCAAGCCACACACACGCTGTTTCTTAAAACAGATGAAAGGAGGAAGCCAGTATTTCCTCTGCGTTGTACAAGAGTTCCTGTATTAAAGAGGATAGATGGAAACGATAATTCCCCTTGCCTCCAACACTAAAGTTTAGTCCATGCCAAAATTCAATAGTTACAGATTACAAACACAACAGAACCTGATTTTGCTTTTACGTTTTCCGTATCAATTTCCGGACTGTTATTTCCCAATGATGATGCAGAAGATGCATCATCAGCTCTTATTAGAGGAAATGCAACTTTTTTTTTTTTTAATTATGCCAGACAGCAACGCAACTAGTACAAAAGAATACATTGCGGGGGGGGACACCAAACCCCAGCCGCAGTAATCTTTATTTTCCATTGCACAAAGGTAGCAGGTTTAGACTCTCCGCGTCATCAATAGATTTCTCTCCGCATTCTCAAGAGCCAAAACGTTAATATGGATCAGAAGAGGGAAGGCAAAAAAAGCATTTAAACCCAGTGCACAGACACACGATCATTACTACTTAAGTGCTAGAAATCACTGAGCTTCCCTATTTGCTTTTCTGGAATCTGCTACTAATAAACCAGTTGCTGCCTTGCACATCTGTAAGACAATCCTCGCCGATCTCCTGTCAGAGAGGACCAGGTGACAGGAACCAAACTGGCGCTTGCTCTGCACCAGTGAGACTGCAGAGGCACCTTACCTTTCCAAGTACGAAGTTAAAACTGTTCAGCGCTTACGTGATCCGCTGCGTTTGACAGCTGAACATTTAAAATCTTGCCGTTTCAGAGTCTGGATTGCACAGTGAAGAATTACAGATCCTCGCTGTAGTTCTACAGCATGTGAAAACGTACTCCGCTCACTGTAATGAGCGCTGTAAGACAACCCTGGCAGGGGCTGGGGGAGGTTCCTCCTCTCTCCTCTTTTTTCAAGCTAAAAGGCCTTTCCAGGAGTCATGGCTATTCAGCAGCACAGAGACTATATACTTTACCTAGTATCAAAATATCTACTTCTAGACTAGAGACCACCCTCCAACAGAATAGTTAGTGACAATCAAAATCATTACAAACACAATATAGTGTTAGATCAATTAAAAGCAAGACCATTCAGAATACGACTATATTCCAGAAGTTTTCAGAGGACTTGTTGCTCAGAAACTTTACATGGAAAAAGACCAGTTTCGCTGCAATTATGCAATATCAGTGTCCTGAAATACCAAAGCTACTGAGACAGTGAAGTCCTGATTACACACAGACTTTGCCGGGACCTCACTGACATCCCAGCTGTGCAGAAGTCACCTGTGGAACATCCCACATTCTCCCAGTTACTTTGGGAGAAGCCTCAAAACATCCTTTCACCTCTCCTCTGCGGGGACAGTGCCCAACACCCGACTGACGTGGTCAAGCTAGAGCTGGCACCTCGGGTTAGGTGGAGCCAAGAAGTTAGGACAGCGCTGAGCAGCCTCCAATACACAGGCCAACTTCTCTACCACTCACAGAAGCAAGCACTCGGGCATTAAGAGGGTGCAGGAGAACAAAGTAAAACATCCTCCCATTATTTCTCATATAGCACCAACATTTAAGGCTTCCAGCTAAAATCAGAGCAAGTAAGAGTGGATTTGTTCTGCAAGATGTAAGCAGAAAGTGATACCCATACCTGGTGAAAGGGAAGAAGAGGAGATAAAGGTCAGAACAGTGTAGCCAGATACAGTTAAGATCATTATCATTTAGTTATTTGCCTTTTAGATTGCATATCACATTTCTAAGGCATAAAGAAGCCCATCTTACCCAAGCTTTTGGGGCTTTCTCTAAGTCTTAACACTTTGAGGTGATGTTTAAAAAAAAAAAAAAAAAAACCTGCCTCAAAGGAAATTTTTGTTTCTCCCCAAGAGGAACAGTCCATGGGACTCGGATTTGGTGCAGGGAACACAAAACCCAAACAAAAAGTCAATCTCCAAAAGGTAAGTTTCCAAGTTTCCCTTTTTTACAAGTGGGCTGAAAAACCAAGCAGTCAGAATAAAATTCAATGCCAGTTTGCGAATAGATTAAACATTTGGTTTGAGCTGGAACGCATTCACATACTCTGCATCACAGCTACAGCTTTTATGGTTTTTAAAACACAGTGTCACTCCTCAGCAAATTCAAGACAAAAGTGACTGCCCTTGAAATTACCTGATAAATCCTTCAGATGTTTATTTACAACTGTAGAAGAGTAATGAAGGTTTCTAAAGCCAACAAAACATTAAGCAGAACAGAGGAAGAACACTAATTTCCCAGTATGCAACTGCCTCCAAAACCAGATTTGCTCAATTCAGGGTGAAAAAGTGGGATGGAGTCTCAGTACCCAACATCAGATGACGACCGGTTGCAACCAGGTGCAGACAGCTGAGTTAAACCAGAAGAGCCGAACAAACTGTTTCAAGATCTGAGACAGGATATATGTAATGGTGTATCTGACAGAGAGAGGCTCTTAAGTAATACCCCGCAGAAGATGGCTGCAGAGCACCCAGTCTAAGACCATTCATCCAACATTCACTCTACCCTGCCCTAAGACATTGTGATGCATTATTAAACATGAGTTTTTTATATTTTTTTTCTTTGACCTATCAGTAGTAACACCATGGCAAAAAACAGCCAGAGGTGCAGAAGACGTGAGACTCAAGCACTTTTATGTTGCTGCATTTTTGCAAATTGCTATTCGATCGCAGTAAATAAAGTGAGATGGAGAATAACTGCAGGAAAAAAAAAAAGTAGCAAGAGACTCGGCATCTTACAAGATTCTATTTTATTTTGCTGAAGGCAGAGGAGCAGTATTAGTTTGTCAGTGTTATCACAGCAACAATATCCTAAACAAAAGGAGGTTGGTGGAACTGTTCTCGCAGAGGCTTGTTCTGTGCTTATCAAGGAAAGTGGTATCTGCTCTGAAGACGTAGTAAGATCAGCAGCAGTTTCCCAGCAAGACTGAAAGCAGTACAACACGTGTTACTTTACATCGTGATCAAGTAAATTAGTGCGTAGATTTACTGCTTTAAAAATCTCAAATGATGTCTTCAGAAACCAAAAGCTACGTGAATAAAATAACTATTGTACTACAGCCGAATGAAAAAAATCCCTTCTGAAAATGCTTCATGCGTACCAATAAAACTAGTTTGCAGGACTATACTTAATCCATACAATTTCCATTTCTCACAGCTGTTGGAATTAAGAGGGTTCTGCAGAGCCACAAGATGCACGAGAAGCCTACACGCTGGAGGGAGAACACGCACACGTACTCGACACGTCATCTATTCAGCATAGCAAGGCCCCAACTGACCAACGAAACAATCTCAAGAGCTGCTCTAGCGCCAAAAAATGTAATTTTCTAACAAAAATCCTTCCCTCCTCCATACAGGGGCCTCGATTCCAGCGCCTAGTCTTGCTCAAGCATGTGCATAAGTTACTCGGAGTGGTAGTCCCGGAACGGCTGAGGTTTGCACTGCAACCAGGAGCAGGGGCCCCGGCCGCACATCCCTGTCGCTCTCCTGTGCCGAGATGCTGGTGACCTGCTTCTCAGGCCAACCCAACTCACTAAACAAATCGGAAAAGCTTATCAGTTTAATGCGTAGGTTCTTACTGCGAAGACCAATTAAAAACCGTACCATCCTGCTCTTAATCTGAACTTAAAACTTTTCAGCTCAGACTCATTAAGAAAAAAAAAAATAGAGCTATTCATATGTCCATCCACAGTTTCGCTCGCATCCTGGCTGAACCACCTAATGGTACAGTTCTGCACTGGCCATTAAGCCAGCTCAAAATAAAACCCGGAGTACGCTGGCGCGGTCAGGTGCGGAGATGTGCCCGCTCCCTCTGCCCCGCGGAGGCCGGCACCGAGGCAGACGGCGTGCACGGCTGCCAACTTCTGTTTAAACATGTGAGGCTGGCTTTTGTAGGAGTTACTTATGAACTGGACTTGTTTGCATTTTGGGTTCTTTTTTTTTTTTCTTTTTAGTTATTTTAAGCTCACGGGCAAGATCCAGCAAAGCTGTTTTGCTGTCTGCTCTTTCGACAGGCCAGTATGCGAATAGCAACCCTGCACCTACAGGCTCTACTCCCAAATAATTAAGTTCACCACTCATAAAATGTAACTAGGAGGTGGGAATACAGTGAAACTGGCCTGTGCAACGTGCCTGACAGCTGCTAACAAAACAACAAGCTGTGGAACAGCTCTGTTCCTATGCCACCCAGGGTTTGGGGATTTCTAAGTCAACAAAATCTAGGTGAAATGTAGTCACTCCTGCTGCGTTCAGATTTAAAAGCTGTTATGACTCTAAAATTATTAATTAATTCTTCCATAATTTTAAGACAAAATCCAGCTAAGAGGAAGACAAGTATAATACATTATCTCATATGTAATTCCGTTATTTTTACGGTTCTCAGCATGTCATTAGTTGACAGAAATAAAATATTTGTATCCGAGTTTGAACAGACTCCAAACTTTTTGGCTCCCCCTACACGCAGATATTGCATTTTAAACTGGAACCAGCATGCGGCTCTCAACGCATCCAAGGACAACAAATAATCATACAGGAGCGAGAAACTGAAAGAACAAAAACAATTAATACTACAACTTCTAGTTTTTGAAGTGCACTTGGAATGAATCACACTGGCTTTGTTTCTGGCACATCACAGAATTCTAATGCAGCAAGCGAGGCAGATACAACTGTCAACTCCCGCAAGAATCGCAGTTGAATAGCTGGGGTTTGCTCTCACTACAGTAAGTTTTTCCAGTCAACTGCGTATCTTAAAGCAACAATTTTATAATTTTAAAAATAGAAACGGGTAGAAAGCAGGTGCCATTTCACCACGCACCACTTCTTGTAGCTTGCACTACTAAATAAAATCCCATCGTTTCCAGAACTTTTACTGAAAGTCAATAGTCTCATACCCAAATTCCGATCATGCACACAGTAACGTAACGTGGGGAGAGGGGGAGAAGCGTCCTGCTCTCAGTGGCTTCATTTCAAAAGGCCAGAGGACTTCAGTCACAGCAGCAGAAATACACGGAGAGCCAGCATTTCATAGTGAACATACCGGGGTTTGCTCCAGGTATCACTACGCAGTAGCTACAGGAGTCACTAAAAGTTTGCCACAGACTTACACAAGAGAAAGTTTAAAAAGTTAATCAAAAGGGAACATTAGATAAATGCTCTAACCCACTTAAGAGGTTTCTCCATTTCTTACTCTGGCAAAACAGAAGTTCACTGCAGAACACAGCGGGGTGAATTTAATACAGAAGGTGTACTGATTCGCTGTACCACGCTTTAAAATAAGTAACTTAAATCTGTGAAGCTAGGGATCACTGTTGTATCATTTTAATTGAAATCTTCCATATAGACTCTAAAACAAAAAATCTTTTAAAAAGTGACTGCCAGAAAAATCAGTACATCCAATTCACAGGACGCAGTTCTTGCTTAACCCACCTCAAAGATGAGCTCCTGTTTCTAAACTGGAAAGCTCCACAGACAGCATCTCCTACCTGCTGCCACGCCACGACCGCATCTGAACGTACGCACGGCTCCCTCCAACACGACCAAACAGATTACTGGGTGGTCAGCCGATGCAGCATACTTTTGTTTCAGCAAATAGTTAGGGCATTGCACAGTGACCGGTTAGTCACTAGGATGAGATCATTCCCAACAGCAAACTTTATCAAAACGTTTTTTGTTACATGCTGCTGTACTTCAGAAAGTTAGCTTCATTTTACGATTCATTAGGAAAGAAGATGTTCTACAGAAACGTTCACTTTATTATTCAGAAAATATTCAGTAGCCTCTCCTCCTCTTTTTTTTTTCTCCTACATTTCTATCTTTTTAGATTTAGAATGCTTATAAGATATTTTTAAATTTTTTAGCCAAATTATTAGAATCATAAAGGGGTGATTTCTGACAAGTATCAGAAGGGTTTGGGGGGACCTTTTTGTTTGTGGGGGTTTTTTTTTCCCCCCTTAGTGTTTGAAAGAAGTACTTTTAGACTCCAGAACATCACTTCAGTTACACTTGCCATTTATTCCAAAAGCAACAAGAAAATATTATCAACTTTTTTATTAATTATCAATATTATCAACTATTATTATGATATGCCAGCATGGAAGGAAAAGGCACAAGGCACCCTTGCTGAAGAATGAGCAA
>VZTL01032239.1:19363-32133 GCA_013400535.1 Scopus umbretta
CGAAAGTGGAGAGAGTAATACTGTCTTGCAGCTTACAAAAAAAATTAAAATAGCTAATAGGGACTTACTTCGCCCTACTCCTCTGCTGTTCACGCTAAGTTATTTGCTTTTATTTCCCCCCAGTACATTCCATTTATTCCTCTGATCTAGCTTTTTTTCTCCCCTGCCCCCAATTCCACAAGAAAGTTTAGGCTTGAATCTAAAGCATTAACAGGAGTGTTGAAAGAAAAACTTCTTTGAAAAAGTCCAATATCAGTGAGAAGCATAGCTGGTAGATATACAGCTTCCCTTTGTAGTTTGACTTCTTTTTACAACACAGTAACATCTTTCAGCCAAATCCAAAGCTTGTGTTGCATAAATAATTAGGTCAACTTTAATTTGAAACTAAAAATCATTTAAGGACAAAATACTGTAGGTCCTCCAAGTCACTTAACAAGTTACCGTGCTTTAAAGGTATGGGTTAAAAATTCAGTACAGAGAATGATACTACTCAGGATTATCTGTACGTGCTAAATAAGATATTAAAGATCAGAGACTACCTCTATTTTACTTTTCTCTTTTGGAGGATTGTTTATATTTTATTACTCGATTTATAAAAATTGTGACATTTCTTAATTAATACTACAATTGTTGAGAAAAACGCATGGCTTTACAGTCCTACAATCAAGATCCTCTAAAGCACTTCAACTTAGACTACCTATTTTCATGTACTCATAGTATTACCCCCTTCACATTTGCAAAAATCAGTTCAGCACACTGTTTAGTTATTAGAACAGAATTGCAAAAATAACTCCCAGTGAAATCTGATGATACGGTAAGGATATGCAACACGTCAGTCTTGATTACCCCCACCCCCCTTAGGCATTCAACAAATTGACATCTCCTCGATTAAAAAAAAAAAGCTTACCAAAAGTTAAATTACTGAATACCACAAATGCTTACTGTAAAAATACATAAAAAGAACACATGCGTTTTAATTCCATACAGATTTTAAGAGCAAGTTTTGCACTATATAATTTCCTGTTCAGTTCACGTTCAACCATTTGATTACATCAGCACCTCAAAATGATATTAGAAGATGTGAAGCTTGCCAGAGAATTTCATTTGGGAAATGTAACAGGCACAGTCAGCATATTTGGTTGCTGAAAAATAAGGCTACAGATAAATTACATACTAGAGAAAATAAACATACCCCAGACTCGAAGGAAGAAAAACAGTTTAATTCTGATCAATCTTGGGCATTTTCAAGGTTTCTACAGGCACGTCACAGTCAAAAAGCAGTTGAGGGTCCTTTCAGAAACCAGCATGCATAAAGGCAGCCGTTACTACATTTTGCTGTGTTCCACGGGAGAGCACCTTGTCTGTGGGATCCAGGGTAAACACCGGGAATCTGGTCTTGGTAAGCTCCGCCATCTGAAGTGGAGTTCTGGGATGATCAAGGGGCATTTAGCACAGGACAGAGAGCATTGCTTTCATTAAGATAGCCGATCAGCTATGCCAAGAACATTTCTCTCTGCCAGCCTGTGTTCCTCCCACTCCCCACATGCAATTTCTTTAATAGAAAGATGACAAAGAAAAGGATTTTAGAAGACAGACAGAGGGATGGTCTCAGCTAATGGTTCCAAAATGGCTGGCCAACACCTAGAAAGTTCAGGCTTTAAAAACTGTAATTCTCAACCTGGACTCCGCACATGGATTTATTATACCTACAGAAATTAGGACCTCCCTCTTCGCTTCTACACAGGAAAAAAAGAAAACCATGCCAAAATTATATGGCCGTTGCAAGAGTACCCCATGTCCTGGAGCTTAACAGCATACCTGAGCTCTGCCAAAAACCTAGATATGCTCACCTCAGACCGTACCCCCAAGAGCTATGAATGTATACCTACAATACAACATTGCATTTTCATATATGCAATCAGAGTGAAATTGTGGCTCAAGAGAAGGAAATTCCCCCATTTATTTTACCAGAGATTACACTTTAAAATGTCAGCACTATTTCAAAGCTCAGTGCTTTAGTGCAGGTTACTGAGGAAGCAGGAGAGAAACAAACTGAACTGGGAACTAAATTAATGGTAATCTCATTCTCTCCTCCCTGCACGTATTCCTCCTTTGAGGCAAGGACAGACACGAACTGATATAAAACATGAGAATAGCCTAAGTGAAAACAAATGGAAAACACGAAAACAAGTGAGCAAGAAGATAGAAAATTATTGCATTACACAATAAAATGTAAATATCTGGAATTAATTCATCTTAAACTTCTTTAAAAGAGCCTTATACAAAAAACACAACCAATATTCCAGTTTAAATCCATATGAACATCAGACTTGCAGGAACAGCCGGTCACAGTATGGAGCGTAGCTCACATGCAGCACTGAATTTGAACTCCTCCTCCGCATAAGAGCGGACTAGGAAGGCTCGGCAAGTTTAGTGACCCCCTGCCAGAGTCCAGCTGGCTTCCCCAGGAGTTTGTATCGCTGCCTCTTAACAATCCCTGTTCAGTAAAGGGGATCTGATGTAGGAATTTCCAGCGTTGCCCTACCGATAGCATAAAGAGAGTTTTGACTACTGACTAAGTCTCTGCAAGATTGCCGTACTGGTAAAGGGGAACAGAAAATGCAGGTGGAAGAAAGGAGTTCCCTGGTCTGGCATTAGTGGGAAGGAAAAAAAAAAAACCACCAATACAGGCACACAACACACAAATTAAAAAAAGAATTCCTACATTCATGTTTTCGAGCCAAAAAGCAAAAGCTAGCATGGCTCTTAGGTTCAGACTTGAATATACACTATTCTTAAGAACAACTCAGCAGCTTATTGAGGAGATTGAATGTAGTTTGGAAAGAGTTAAATCATGTCAGAGGAATCCTAGATGTGCGCTGTCCTTAACATAACCTCCCTTCCGCTGCTCTGACCTGGTCGCTCCCTTACTTAATTCCTTACGTGTATTCCTCTCACTTTTCAAAGAGAATTCAAGTTACTAGTACACTCCTAAGCGCATTTTTCTATTCTCCTGTCTAACAGTCAGTTACCAAAATAACTTTTCTGTTCTTCCAGTGTCACTTTTGGACCATTTCCTACTCTCATTATATAACCACGGACCTCTACTTTAAAAGGGAATCTCGTTTTATCACAGGAAGTCAGTCCCCCAAGGGAAAAACATCAAGAAGGCTGCAGTATGTTTAAATAAGACACAGCATCAGCTGATGCCAGCCAGAGTTAAGATTTTTAGGAGCACTGTATTAAATTACATGCTCCAATCAACCCTCAAACAGCTTTTTCAAAAGGTCTTTGAAGCAAAAAAGAAAGCCACCCCACATTCAATACATTCAGAGGGGCTATAAACAGGATTTGGTAGGCAAGAAACACAAATAAGGGAGGCAAACAGCAGCGCAGGTCAGCTGATGCGGACGCAAAGAGGAGAGAAGCGAAGCGAGAGCGCAGCAGCAGAAGGGTAGCAGAGCAGAGCCTGTAGCACAAACACAGCTCATGGTAGTTAAGGGGGGGGAAATCAATGCTTTAGAACCAGAGGCCTTTGTCAGACATGTAGGGTTTAATGCACAACACTGCTGTCTGCTGTGAGTTGACAAATTCAGCTTTAGTGCATCACAACCACTTACTAATCCATCATTACCTGACCGTGATTCTAGGGACCGGCAGCAGAGGAGCGTGCATTAACGGCAGACAACTGCGGACTAGATTAAAGCAGAAAATACCAGTGAAGTTACCATCTCCAGCAATAACCAGCACTGGATGCAGAGGATCCTGCAAGAGTTACGTTTAGAGTACAGAAGGATGTGCCCACAGGGTATGTCTCTCAGCAATACCAGCCATTACAGGTAGTTTGGCAAGTTAAAAATCTTAGCTGGAGAAAACGAAACTTGGAATTGCCAGGAATTTCTTTATGTTCCCCAACTCTTTCAAATTCATAGCTATTCATCATAGGAGAGGGAAATCTCATGGAAGCTACCACTTAAAGGAACACAACACATCAAAATAACACAGAATACCATGAGTTAAAGAGTTGTTACAGTTTTAAGAACAAGATGACAACTACTGATGCAACAAAGAACAGCTGATCAATTGGTTTGTTTTGTTTTTTAGACACCATTGACATCCACAGGTCTCAAATAAATATACAATTTATTGGACAAATTTGGTTTTCAGCAACCAGACAATGTCATGTAATACTCTTCTACATTCAGATGCAGATTCCTCATAAAGCCACCGTTACTTTAAAGGGGAAATATAAGCCTGAAAATGCTAGTTTGAGGCAAATTATAGGGCCTCTCCTTAAAAGTGAATTCCCAAGCTGAAAATAGGTTGGGCCAAAAGTAAATAAGCTAGGGTTACATCAAACCAGTGCTAATGCAGATATACATCCCTATAAATCCAGTCAGTCATTCACCAATTACACCAATGCAAGCTCCTAAGAGGGTCACTCAGGGACAAATATGTAATCCCCAGTGTGACACTTGATCCTATTGCCCTACATGCTCTGTCCAAATCCCAATGCAAAAAAAAAAGTTTAGGTAAAAGACCAGTTAAAAAAAAAAATCCGGTCCTCAGAACATGAGATGGATGCATCCTTTAATTCTCATGTTGTATATGCTTAATTAGGTTAAAATACAGTCTGAGAAAAAAATGACATATATGATTTAAGGATATCCTGGAAAAAGTAACACTGCAGATTATGTACATTGTGGCTTCATATGCAAGTGCAAATTTGTTACATAAAATATAGCTTGAGCTACCCACAGCATCCTACAGAGTTCCCACCATCATGGTGTCACGGTATTACCACTTGATACAGATACTGGGTGACAAGTGTTATGGCTTGTCATCCCAAAAGCATTTAATGCGAGATTTAAACCTCGACAACGATCACCAGTTTTACAGACGCCCTGGTGATGATGTCCCATCATTTTGTCCAACTGTGCTGCTGTAGGTGGAACCAACTTACACTCAGGAGCTGCATTCTGCAAGCCTCAGCAGGAGTGCAGACACTCAGATCTCAGGTGCCAACTGCTGTCCTGACCAAACGTTTCCTCCAGAATCTCAAGATCATTTTAAAGGGTTCCTTTTACAGCCTATCCTTCTTTCCAGAGCTTTCTCTGCCTTTTCAGGGATAAAAGAAAACATCAGCATATATAAAGTTAGAATCAACGTAATACTTCTGAAGCTGTGCATCAATATCTTATGTTATGATCTTTTATCGGATCCCTAACATATGTACATTTAAGTTACTACTGCATATCTCAATCACTTTCAAATCCACGGCTCCTGCTAAGAAGTCCAAATCATCTAGCTCTTAACATCTCAAACCCTTCTTCCTAATTGCTTTGATACATGACCAAAAAGAAAAGCAATTCACTCCCACCACAAAAGTCAGAAGGAAGGAAGAGCCGGTGACTCAGTTCTTTGTCTCATTCTGTGTCTCTTATGTCTGCAGAGCCTAATTCGAAGCCTCTGCTGGAGCTGGCTTGTGAATTTTTGTCTTTGCTCTTCCACGGTTGTTAAGTTTCCAACTACTTTCACTACTATTAGTTATCCATGGACAGCAGAAAAACTGTCCCGAGATTCCTTCAGACCAGTACGGATAAGCAGAGAAGCATCTTTAAAAAGAGCACTACACTTAATAAAATTGTGGTAGCCTGTATAGAGTCAGAAGATTGAGAGAAGTAGAACACTCAACATCTAAAAAAAAAAAAAAAAACCCAAAAAACCCAAAAAACAACGACCAAACACACAATCACGCCCAAACACACAAAAAAAGCCACAAAAAATGCCACCTGCACAAAAAAAAGCCACAAGAGGAGGACTGGAAAGGGATGAGAGGAAAACACCCCAATCAACAACGACCAAAAGAGAAGTTCTAAACTCAATATTCATGTGTTTCTTGTTGACATCATTTCAGTCCAACAGAAAGGGAATCGTCAAACTGTCTTGTAGACAGTAATCAGGTTACAGGCAGGAATTAAGCACTTCGAACTGCTGTGAGCAGTGCTAACAATTACTCTTAAAATGCTTCCTGTAAGCTGCTGTTTGCAATAGGGTTTTCCTCAACACTTCTAATAGCATTTCAGATCAAGCATCACTAATAATTTCACAAGACTACTCACGAGTCGATCGAGCCGTGCTTGCCCACATGGGAACAGAGCCCACGAGAACATCCGGAGCAGACATCATTAGTCACTGTCAAGGGCACCTACTAGACCAGGTAGACCTTTAGCCTAACCCATGAGAAAGAGCCTTTTAGCAAACAGCAGGCCTCTGCCTGAAACCCAGTCAAATTTAAATAACTAATAGCTAGAAGCTTAGGAAATGCGTGGTACTTTCCAGAGGGGATTAAAGGGAAACTGTCACTAGAGCACAACTTTCAGATTTCCATTAACATCCTGGCAGCTGAAGCCGTTCCAATCAAAGGTAAGTATGGTTTGGGGTTGGATTTTCCACCCCCAAGCCTTAATGCTTTGCACCGCTCTTATGCGGCCATGCCATTGACGGTGCTTCTCCACCCCAACAGAAAGCCGGTTCGATGTCTGCTTGGCATCCCCTTCTCCAACTAGTTGTTTCTGCTTCCCCTTTAATAGAATTGATGCAGCTCTTGAAATAGTTCTAGAAATCCCACCTGGTCACTGACCCATTTTACAGCATGTAGAGTTATGTTGGTGTGACAGCAGGGTAAAAAAAAAAGTAACATGGAAGAATGCTGGAACCTCAGGCCAGTTTTGTTATAGGGGGAAAAAAAAAAAGAAAAAAAAAGCACCAAGATATGGAAACAAACTTGCAGTATCACACTCCTAGAAGGACAAACTACCAGAGTATCTATAGCGAAGAGCACAGTTAGACATACCACAGTTAGTGCAAGAAAGAAGTGACCAGCTGGGGAGGAAGACAAAAGAACAAGTAAAAGCCCGTGCATGTTTTTCTGCCCCTTTCGGGGGGTGTTAAGCATTTCACAAACAAGGGCTAAGTTACACGTACATATAGGCCATAATCCTCCGTACATATAGGCCATAATCCTCCGTTTGAGAGCGGAGGGTTGAACACCCCAGCGGGCAGGGGGAACGACCCAGCACGCTCGGGAAGCCGCATGCCCGGCACCGGAGGGTTTTCACTAACGAGCATGAATCGATCTCGATCTCGTATTCTAGCACTTTGCGAGTCGTAACTCAAGAGCACGTAAACATACTTTGAAATTCATCTGATAAATGCTCCCCTAGTTTTATTTTGTTTAAAGCAAGCGTCAACACCCTAAATTCAGCTGAAAAACAGCTTTTCAGGATGATGTAGCTCTAATGCAATTTTACAAAAGGAACAATGACTCACTCCCAGGCGGGAATGTGTTGGAAGTGGATGACCTAATACTCAGAAAGAAGCCTGCCTTTCCAAAAAGATCTAGCTTTAATATGTACAGTACCTCCCCAACAAGAAAAGTTTTAAGAAGGGAGAGGTTTTGCACAACAGAATTTACAAAATGACCTCCCTTTTTTGCTCTTTTCACTTCTGCTCAGTCCTCGCTAAAAATCCAGTCAGCCTACCTGCAAGCAGTTCCCCTAGCCTTAATTTCAGCCTAAAACTGGTCATCTTTCCACAGAATTACATCCACATATGACTCGCTCCCCAACCCCTTTTAGCCCTGGCCATCAGAGGCAAGGACAGCACCGATCCAACGTGCCAACCAACACGACAGGATCATGAAATGTGGACGGAGGCGTGAAAATTAAAACATTAGTAGGCAGTAGATATGAAACATTCGCAAGCTATGAGCACCTGACTGACTAGCAAGACAAGCCTACTTCATGTTCAGCTGGATTCCTGACAATCTTGCTGAGGATCCTCTATCTGCGAAGGGCTGATTTTTAAGATTTTCTGTTCAGACAGCAGCTGCATGGCTTACTGAAGAACTTGTCTGCTCTATCAATATAAAGCCCAGAATTATTTGATACGTTTAAAAGCCCAGTGACCATCCCTTGGGTTTGAGCCTGCATTGTTCTCAGTCTGTCTTATGCTCATACTTGCAAATACTCCGAATAAGAGGGACAAAGTGTAGGTGGAGAATGGGAGCGAGTGACACAGGCTAATCAGGATTTTAATCATGCTAATGGATGTGATTAACTGCATACTTCTCCTAGAAGCTTCCTGCAGCTACACGAGTAGCTTGATAGCCAGAATGCAGCATGAGTGAACTGCTCATCCCATTTTAATCTCCAGCTACGCCGTGTGTGTCGCGTCATCCAGCGCACAAGGATATACCTAATACTTAACCTTATTTCCACCTACATATCAAATCTTCCACCCATGGCAAGGCAATCATTTTGGGCAGGGTACAGAGACTCCAGGCCCGTGTTTGTCTGCGCTAAGGTCTCTTTACAAAAAAAGTTACCGCTCCAGGAGACTAGAAATCTAACCTCCGCGAAGGAAAGCCAATACAGGGCCTATTGCGTTACACAAACCTGCCTGAATAATGCAACTACAACTACTTTTTCTTGCTAGTTTTGTCCAAATCACAGGGACATTGCTAGCTTTATCTCCAAGTTAATATCTTGCTAGTCCTTGGGAGAACTACTAATTCAGCGGCCGCCACTCTCTCAGAGGAGAATTCGTAAGAGGCCAGGCAAGGACTGAAAGCGCAATGAGAAATACCCTTTTCTAGTAGTGAGGAAGTTGGGTAGGCAGGGAAGAAATCAGACCCCTCCCTCCCCGTTTCTAAGGGAGGACGCATGTAAAGCGACAGAATAAATAACCCGCTGTCCTCCCACCTTCCAGCAGACGTTTCAAGGGAAGAACGTGTACTATGGAGTTTGAATATGCTATCATTTACGTATACATCCATTTTTCAGCATTAACACTTCCCATCAACGCAGTGTCTCCCATGTTTTCTAGAGCAACAACTGCTAACATTCTGCTATCAAGCATACCAACCCTTACAAAATACGGGCTTGTATGATGCTACACATAATTTAACAATTTATTCAGAGGAGTCTAAGACTAATCTGGTTTGGGAACAGAGCTTCTCCCCCTCCCCCCCCGCCAAACCCTTAGCACTATCCCGATTTATTTTTTTTTTTTTAAAAAAGGGTACTACAGCTTAAATACTACTTGTGCATCACATTAATGTCTGTCCATAATCCTTTGGGGTTAGAAGTCCCAATAATTTAAAATAACTTCAATATTTAATGATTTCTAACATTTAAATTTCAAAAACTTCATTAAGAAGCCTCCCCGAGAGCAACGCAGGGCACCAGTGTGAGCCAGAAGTATTTTACCCTTACTCTTACCAAGTTAAAATCTGCGTAACGTCTACAGCAACCGATTTCACTGACCTGCTCTTCCCACAAGGAATTCTTTTACACGTGCAAAATACTAAATCATGAAGTTGGCTTCCGAGTTGTAGGAGGCTAGAGAAGTCCACCACAAGGGAAACACGGGTTTGCCTGCTGTGCGAGCCTACCCGTAGGCACCATTCACACGGGCTATACTTTGTTCAACTCGGCTTTTATGCCACCTCCTCAAGAGTCTGATCCAAAGTACATCTACCTTCTCTTCTGGGAGATGAGCTCTCTGGAGCAGATGACGGCAGTGACGATGGCTCAGGCTCGAGACTCAAGCTGTTCTGCCACCACACTGTCTGCTGTAATCACAGACCCCTGCATTTCTCTGATCTACAGCTGAGTATAATTTAATTTGCCTTCAAGGAAGAAAAAAAAAAAAAGGGCAAAGAAAATCAGTTCGATTGCACTGTTAAGACATGAGGAAGTCATATACGCAGACATTTGACTAAGCAAGAGATTGATCTATTTTAGTTGGGACGAGAAGTGTAAACACGAAGCTACAGGAAATAACCATCTGCCTTTCAGAGCAATGTTAGCTTCTTCAAGTTTGCCTTTGAAACTCCAGAAGCACATACACAAAATATAATTTTGCCATCTACAATCAGACTAGCAACAACATGATGAGTAATGTCCCTTCATTCTCAGAGGAGACTAGAATTTTATCTTCCAATCTACGTCTGGACTAGCAAAATAAATTATTTGGGATTTTTTTGTTGGACCAAAACAAGGTATAGTTATATGTTACTTGGCTTTTAAGTAACCATCACTTTCATTTGAATTGCAAGTAGGTTGAATTCATCTTGACAGACTTATACCCTGTCTGACCAGTGGTTTCCCTTAGTCATGAGTTTCGTGTGTATCAGAATTTGGAAGTCTGCACATGGGTGCTATGTACATAGAGACAAATGTAGTTTAAATACCGAGTTATTAGCTGGAGATATCGATAGCGAGTTTAGTAAACAGGAGGTAAGCTTAAGAATAGTCTTGCGAGAGCAAGAACAGTGCTAACAGCGATGGATCCAAACTAGACCTGAACTCTGCAAGAATTCAAATCAGATTTAATGGCTCAGATTCATTTATTTCTAGGGAAGAGAGGTAACCACTAAAACACTACAGGGGTTGGGACCTCAAATATAATTATAGCTCCATTCGCCAAAATTAAGGCTGCGTCAGCCCTTTTACAAACACCAGAAAGAACATGCAATTCATTTGTTTAAACTGAGCATTCATCAGACTTCATAAAACGAGCTTAAGACTGGAAACCAAGTCACGTCCCACCCTCCGCACAGCCTTACCTGCTGCCCCTTCAAAAAACCAAGTTGCCTCTATTTTCACTGTACTTCTGTTGATCAGGTGGTCTCGTGCGCATGTCGTTAGGGGGGCGGAGGTGTTCAGTATCACGATAGAAAGAACAGTTTAAGCGATACTTTGGTATTTAAAACCTAGACTGAACCGTCAAGTGTCCCTGGAAGGGAAATGAAGGAGCACTCTAAATCTAAGTACTTCAGAAGGAGCATTGCCATCTTCAGACGACACTTACCGGTACTGTAAGGCTTGGCAACAGAGATACCGGGAGTCCAAGCTGGTTTCAACAGTTTATGGGAGCCTGTCGTGTGATTATTCACCTCCCGGTCTCTTTGCTCCACCCTCTACGATGCCCACAGCCAACTCCTACAAAGCAGCGGGCAAGGGCTAAAGTGATGCACTTACCCACACCACCACACTACTCACAACCTTCAAAGTCTCCCACAGACAAATTAGGCAACTTGTTAAAACAGATCTCCAGATATCCTGCAAGGGTGAGGTTCCGCAGTTCCCAGAGCTGAGCCGCGGTGTTGAATGCTCCTCGGAGCCTGCCCGAGGATCACCGGCCAGCAACATGTAAACTGACTGACAGAGTCATTAGCTTTTAAGAAACAATCTGATAAAG
This sequence comes from Scopus umbretta, assembly GCA_013400535.1. Lineage (NCBI taxonomy): Eukaryota > Metazoa > Chordata > Aves > Pelecaniformes > Scopidae > Scopus > Scopus umbretta. Next base: position 30,632 of record VZTL01032239.1, read on the forward strand.
TCAGATATTAAAGCTTCAATGAGTATCTGCTGGCATAAGCGTACTGCCAACGGGCTTCCCGTTTGTTCTTTAAGGACAAGGGTGACTTAATCCTCTCCTCATATCATCCGAGGACTCGGGGGGGGAAGGAGGGGTGACCCACAAAACTGTACCCATGGCAACACTGTGCTCTAGCTGAACTTGCAGGCCATGATCTTCAAACCACTGACACGTCTTTGTATTTTTTGATATTTCCCTGATGCCATTTCTGCAGAGACACATAATACAGATTCAATAATATCCACGTCCTTTGGTTCCAGAGTCAACAATCACATTCACAACCAGATCAACTATTCTGCCTTCAAGCTTATTTGTCACTAACGTGTAATCATTACCAAAGAAAACAGAAGACACAGGATATTGCTGCTATTGCAATAGCAAGTCAGTTAAGCTTTTTAAAACTGAAAAGCCCATCTCTTCTGAGGCGAGGAAGGCAAAAAAGATCAAAATTTTAAAAGAAAGAAAAAAAAAAAAAAAGACCACAATGCCTCCAAAACACATCTGAAAGGATAATCAGAAGTTTCACCAGTTCTCGTAAGGAAAGACAAACAAACAAAAAATCAAAGCAATTTTAACACAGGCAGGTCTGTCCAGCCAATATCACTTTTACCATAATTGTATTGTTACATTGAATATTTTTGAGTTATGATTTATTTCTCTTTCTCAAATGAAGGAAAAGTTAATCAAGGTACAACAGCATCATATATATATATTAAAAAAAATATATATATATAAAAAATAGTAAAACATACACTACCAGATGGAATAATCAAGCCCTAGCAGAGAGGAAATAAGCTTTCCAGTTGTAAAGCACCAGCACAGCCCTGCCCTTTCAGTTTACAAAATGAAGCTGCGGCAGCATGACACACAGAGCCCTGCATAAAGAGGGCATCAGGAGGCACCGAGCAAGGCTTGCTATTCCGCAAGCTGAAACACCGAGAAAGTACTTAGATGCCTATTATATTAGTCAAGAAGCCTTTCAGATGCTGTGCTGAAATTGTAAGTGGGGAAGAACACAGTTCGTTGAATACAGGAGTCCAGCGTTAAAAAGAAAAGAAGAAAAAAAGAAGAAAAAAAAAAAAACCCACACTTTTAAAAAAGCTACAATAAATGAGTTTATTAGTTAAGTCCATATTTCTTCCCCAACCAGGGGAAAGAAATCAGAGAGGGAGCAACCAAGTAAGAGTTATCACGAAGAACCTAAAAAAAACACCCCCAGACCCCCCAAAGCCCAGCATCATCTAAACTCAGGTTGAATGTGTTGACAGACCACGCATTTAACAGACCCCTCCAAGAGGAGCAGAGCTCGTGCTAAAGCACGCTGCCCCCAGCAAGATCTGCTGCCAAAAGCTGCTTTCCAGGCGTTAACAGCACCTGCGGAACCAGGACCGCCACCGCCTCGAGCCGCAGCGGGCCAGCGGCGCCCCTGCCCCGCACCGCGGCCAGCATCTGCGCAGCCCGTG